>OY992526.1:8646560-8690779 GCA_963921215.1 Scoparia ambigualis
CGTTTTACCCTACACAATAAAACGTTTATTAAGCGAGTTACCTTATTCGAAGCCTAACAATTCACTTAAGGTGGGCCTGGTTTCTTTCCTTGTATTCGGGTGCGATATTCTTAATTCTCAACTAAACACATATCATTATAATGTTTTGACAATTTACGTATTTGTTCTCGTACCTTCAGAACTGCTTTCTAGAATAGAATAGAAATTTTATTTCCATAATACCATGTACATAGATTGTGGATAATAAATTAATTATATTTTATAAGATTAATATTAACAATAATAAAATCATCAGCATAATGGACTTGGCACATTAACAATGTCATTATTTAAAATTATAGTATAGGTCATTATGGATTGTTTAATTATTTATGTCAATAAAAAATGTCAATAGCATGGAAATTTATAATAATTATGGAACATGGAACAAACATGGAATTAATAATGTCAAATTTATATCAATATAATAATTCTTACAAATATACTATAATACAATGTCAAGATTCCTTAAAGTCCAAGTATTCTTTGACTGAATAATTTTTTTTATAATTAAGACAACCTCATATACTGTTCTTAAATGTATTTTTAGCCATTGGAATTTCTCTTAGCCCTGGTGGTAATTTATTAAATATTGTGATTGCCATATAATTGATGGTTAAACAAACTTACCTGAAGTGAAGTTTGACTGTAGTTGTACGATACGTTGCATCCGAAGAGATTTATATTCACAAGGCAGTCCACTCTTCAATGTTCCAGGCATCCAACACATATTAAGAGCTATCTAAAAGAAATTTTATTTAAAAAAACATAAAACGTTACCCATAGTATAGACACAGGCGCCATCTTGTGAATACCAACCGAGTGCACGAGTTTGTCACCCGCACTGTCATCGTCATTCACTTTTAGAGCTTTTTTGCAAAATTAATTTATATGGGGCCAGCATGTAAGGGAAGGGAGGGATCTTTATATAAATCTTTTCGAATGCAACGTCTCGTACAATTACGGTCAAACTTCACTTCAGGTAAGTTTGTTTAACCATCAATTGTACTTCGACGTCGCATCCTCGAGATTTATATTCACAAGATAGATGTTTAGAACACAAATTTTGCGAAATAATTTAAGTACCTATATGATTTCATTCAACTATTCTAATTGAGTATTTACGAGTATAACCGATTAAATATAATTAGGTACAGTCACGAGCATTAATATATATACATTTCCACATTTTCTAAAATATGTAAACGTATAGCATTTTAAAAATATTTATTCAACAATGTGTTCAAAATTATGTAACTATCAAATGGTGCTAAAATTAAGTATACGTTGGGTTCACATTAATGTAAACGATACATAACCAATAACAAGTACTCACTATGTATATCAAATTTATGTAAACATGACAATATCTATAACATGTATACAATTTCAATTTTAAACTAATTTGGAAGTGGAGACTGTTGGCTTAAATATCAAAAATATGTATACACAATTCAGTTTTAAAATTATGTAAACAGACGGTAAAAAGTGTATTTTCGTTTATAAATATAATATTTTTTACAAGCTTTTATGTCTTTTGGTCTGGTGGAATTTTGTAACTCAATTTTGATCCATTTTACGGTTACCGATTAAGTGAAATTTTGCATACATGTGTGAATCGAGTGACAATGCAATATTATGATGACATGGTGCTGTTCTGATGATGAAGCTGGAAGGTGGCCATAGGAACTTGGCAATAAAACAACATAATTTCATCAAGTTTGGGCTCGTTTGAATAGTCTTGACGAGTACTGTGGTGCTAGATGGTAACCAGGGTCTGATCTGATGATGGAGCTGGAAGGTGATTTTAGGAACTCAGTAAAGAAACGACGCAACCCCATCGAGTTTCGGCTAGTTTGATTCGTCTTGACGAGTACTTTTGTGCTAGATGGTAATCAGGGTCTGATGATGGAGCTAAAAGATGGCCATAGGAACTCAGTAATTAAAGAACATAACCCCATCGAGTATGGGCTCGTTTGATTCATCTTAATGGGTAGACCGTTTTGATGGGTGGTGAGTGGTGGTGGTTTGATGGACGTGAATAAATGTTGTATACACGTGCAGTGAGATGAATAGATGAAAAACGTGTCCAGGGATAACAAAAACTAAAAAAAAAGTAAAAAACTATTTTAAAAACCAAGCTTTTATTGGGTCTCTATCAGAATGACTTTTTCGCTGAAAGACAATTCACGTTAAATGACATGAAAGCAAGGTACCTAGATAGCCAAAAGACAATTCAGCTTTATGACATAAAAGCAGAGAACCCATTCAGCAGAGAGTCATCTCAGTCGGACGACATAAAAGCAGAATGAGCTAGTAGCAAAACGTCTGGAATTGCGAATAGTCTGTATGTTTAGAATACCGTATTAGCCGGAAGTTAAATTAGTTGGATGACAAAAACACAATATGAGATAGTAGCGAAAACGCTTGGAAAAGAAAATAGTCTGAACTGTATAAATTGTATGTCAACTACCGTCTCTCTATCAGAATGACCTTTTCGCTGGATGACATGAAAGCAAGGTAAAAAAAGATAAAAAAATATTAAATATTAAAAAATATATATTTGATTAGGAGTTAACTAGGCACGGAGTTCGATGGCGCAGTGGTTTAGCGCCTGGGCCAGCAATTGCGGAGGTTAAGCAACTTTCGCAAGGGTCGGTCATGGGATGGGTGTCTAAAACATTCATTATCTCGAACTCCTCCGTGCTTTGGAAGGCACGTTAAGCCGTTGGTCCCGGGTGCATTTGCAATCGTTAACACCCACCAATCCGCATTGGGCCCGCGTGGTGGGTAATGGTCCATCCTCCTTATCAACCCACAAGGAAGGCCTGTTCCCCAGCAGCAGTGAGGACATCAAAAATGGCTGATGTTCATAGGCACAAACCAACAATTAATCTATATACAAACTCAGCTTCTATCAGAGCATTAAGCGTTCATTTCTATTTAGTAACTATGGCGTTTTATTATAAAGACGATTTGCTACTAGAGTATTTTGAATTACGACATTTTAAAATCCTGACGTTTTGCTACTAAGGCATTTAGCGTTCTTGTCTATTTAGTAACAATGGCGTTTATATATTTGACGTTTGGGTGATATTGTCATTTTACAACGTGGGTATTCTGATAGAGACCCCTTTTATTTAATGCGCAGAAAGAAAAAAAAAACTTTTACTTACAACTTTTACTATCAACTTGTAACGTCATTACACAATTTATATGATATAAACTACAACTATATACAATATATGTGTAAATAAATAAATAAATTAAATAACTTTATTTGATTGATTTTAACTATTAAAATTTTCAATCTAAAAATACGAGTAGGTACTTACTTAAATCTCGCGACAACCTTTTATATCATATAAATTGTGTAATGTAATGACGTTATAAGTTGATAGTAAAAGTTTTCGAGTAAAAGTTTATTTTTCCTTTTAGCGCATTTAAATAAAAGCTTGTTTATTAAAAAAGGTTTTTTTTTAAATTTTATATGTGGGTATTTCTTATGAAATTTCAAAATGTGCGATATTTTTTAACTTTTTTTTACTTAGATATTTAGATATTTTTTTGCAGATTGCAGTCGCTTTAAAAATCTGTTTAGGAGTATTGGTCTTCCATGTTTTTGTATATAATCTATAAAAAATAAAAAAAATACAAATAACTGCATCACTCAACTTCTTTGACTGTGCCATTTTTCTTCTACATACATACACCTGTTTTAAATTAAATACCATGAAATACAAGTTGCAAGAAAATAATAAAAAATCTTAAAGAACCGTAAAATACTGTATAAATCATTTCCTCATGCAGCCGTAATTCCCCTACTCCGAAATACAGCGAGGGAATGACCGTGAGGGAATGACAAATTTTAACCAAAGCTACAAAAACACCGGCACATCATTTTTTTCGGCAAACAATTTGCTTGTTATATTTCGATATACATTTTACTCCCAAAAACGCATAAAAACAACAAATTATATACATTTATACTAAATTGCTTAATACGTAAATGTACCGTGAGGTAATGATCGCAATAAATGTAACTCTTATTTTTTTTTACATATTAAGTTTTTGCACAAACTCACCTACGGTTGAGAAGAAATCGCCATGTTGAATCATTTGAGTGTGTTGCCACCTGGCAACTTAAAACTTCAGGTTGCGTTCCTAAATATCCTTCGATACGTTATCGAGGGTGAGGGAATTATTTTATTTGGCGGGACATATTTAAAATCGGATTATCGTTTTTATAAATTCATCGTTGTAAAATTGAATTTTTATAGACAATAACAAACATCTTTCAATATATTACATAATTTCATTTTTAAGAATATTGATATATTTGAGAGGAGCTCGATGGCGCAGCGGCTAGCGCGTTCGGCTTGCGAACTTGCCCGTTAAGCAACTTTCGCAATGCCTGGTCGCTGGATGGGTGACTAATTTAAAACATCTCGAGCTCCTCCGTGCTTCGGAAGGCACGTTAAGCCGTTGGTCCCGGTTGTTATCGTAAGATGACAGTCCTTAAAACCCACCAACCCGCATTGGGCCAGCGTGGTGGGTTATGGCCCAATATCCCCTCGTGCATTGTCCACGTGGCAGGCCTGTGCCCAGCAGTGGGACGTTTATAAGCTGATGATAATGATGATGAGATAAATAGGCATTTTAGTAATGTTTTTGAACTTAGGGACAAGGTGAGGGAATGACTTTCACGGTAACAAAGTAGCCATATCTTTTTTTTCTTCAGAGGTAATAAGTTTTCTTTTAAACAATAGTGGTATAGACAGCGTGCATTGAAGACTTACGTAGTTAATGATATAACTCGGTACTACATGACTCCGGGAATCGGGACTCAAATTTCGAAATTTGGTGAGAAATACCCATGTAATATTAAATAGATATTATTTATAATTAAGTAGGTGAATTTTGTTATATTAACATTACGATACTAATGAAATAAAAATAAAGTCCCGTAATATTTGTGATAAAGAAGGTGGATGTGAAATCAATCGGCAAGTGATAGGGATTACGGTTATTTCCTGTTGTGTTTCTAGTAATAGTGTAATTGGAACTATGGCAGTAGACTGCTTCTGAGTTCCTCATTGCATAGTCTCTGAGTCATCTGACTAACCCTTTAGGGATGATAGCTATTATATTTATTTACACATAATATTGTATATAGTAAATCTCGCGACAACCTTTTATATCCTATAAATTGTGTAATGACGTTATAAGTTGATAGTAAAAGTTGTAAAGTTAAAGTATATTTTTTTCTTTTTAAAGCTTGTTTTTTAAAAAGGTTTTTAACTTTAAATTTATTTTTAACTTTTTAGTTATTCCTGGACACGTTTTTCAATTGTTCATCTCACTGAACGTGTATACAACATTTATTCACGTCCACTAAACCACCACCACTCACCACCCATCAAAACGGCCCACCCATTAAGACAAATCAAACTCGACGCGGTTGTGTCGCTTAATTACTGAGTTCCTATGGCTACCTTCTGGCTTCATCATCACACCCTGGTTACCATCTAGCACCACAGTACTCGTCAAGACGAATCAAACGAGCCCATACTCGATGGGGTTATGTTCTTTAATTACTGAGTTCCTATGGCCGTCTTCTAGCTCCATCATCAGACCCTGATTACCATCTAGCACCAAAGTACTCGTCAAGACGAATCAAACGTGCTGAGACTCGATGGAGTTGCGTCGTTTCTTTATTTACTGAGTTCCTAGGATCGCATAAGGATTGCAAAATTTTACTTAATCTGTAACCGGAAAGTGGATCAAAATTGAGTTACAAAATTCCACCCGACCAAAGGACATAAAAGCTTGTAAAAAAATATATAATTTATTAACGAAAATACACTTTTTACCGTTTGTTTACATAATTTTGTAACTGAATTGTGTATACATATTTATGATATTTAAGCCAACACAGTCTCCACTTCCAAATTAGTTTAAAATTGAAATTGTATACATGTTATAGATATTGTCATGTTTACATAAATTTGATATACATAGTGAGTACTTGTTATTGGTTATGTATCGTTTACATTAATGTGAACCCAACGTATACCTAATTTTAGCACCATTTGATGGTTACATAATTTTGACCACATAGTTGAGTAAATATTTTTAAAATGCTATATGTTTACTTATTTTAGAAAATGTAGAAATGTATATATATTAATGCTCATGACTGTACCATATTAGTACAAACCAGTATGATATATTATTACAATGAATGATAAGCTAGAAATTAATCAATGTAAATAACCGCTGCAAAGGCATTATCGTCATTGTCAATGGTAAGGGGTCGATTGTAAAACCGTGCAAACACCAGAGGATTACCAGTCCATCCTGCAGTTATTGAAAGGCCTTTTCTGTTTGCTGCCGAGGTGGACGTGGACGCGTGTCTTACACGTGTGTGCTGAGAATAAAGAAGTGTCAATACCGCTGTTAAATAGGGTGTTTTTAAACTAACGACTTAATGTAGAACTAGTTGCATTATGAATAGGCTTCAGGTGAGCAATAACCTTTCCGTTCTAGGTTTATCTCTGTGAACTTTAGTCATATCTAAGTAGGACAGTAATGTTTTTGCAGGGCAGATCTCAATCTTATTTAGAAAAAATGGTATAAATAAACAAGGCGGTCGTCGCCCTGGAGCAGATGTTTTAATTAAATCATCCACAATGGTTTCGACATAGTTATTATTTATTTTTAAGTTAGAAATTCGAAGATAACGTCTGTACTCGTTGTGCGGTTGACAATGCGAGCAGAGTTATTAATTTTTTAGTAATAAACTCCAGAGCAAGTTCCTCATTCGGATATAAATTACTAAGGTGATTGATTACAATCTTTGGATCTCACGTCTCCGAATATTTCGGATAACTAGGTTTAGTCCTGTAAATACCTTTAAAAAATCTAATAACTAAACCAGCTTCACTATAACGTTTGCCCTAAATAGCTAGAGCAGAACGATGCATATCTAATGAACTACAACCAATTTTTGCTGTAAACAGTTGACCGTAAGGAATTTTGATAGAATTGGAAGTGGGGAGTTATAGATACCAACTTTATAAATATCAAAATAACTCCACCATTTCGGAAAGCGACATTGTATTATTTTAGTGAGGATGTAGACAATGAGGAAATCATCACCTCGATGGTTTCATTACATAACGATTGTCTTTGAAAGGTTTTCCTGATAATTTGTATGCCACCAGGATAAGTTTCTTGCAAAGGGGGTGCTGTGCCCTGAAAGGTGATAATAACATATCGTCACTTGGGCCGAAGTATATTGGTGGTAAGCTACTGAGGTAAGTAGGGGATACCAGGGTTGACTCGGCCAATACGATACGACTAGTACACCAGTGGCTTCGTCGTTAATTATTTTCCTGAAGCATTTTAATATGAGCGAGAAAGGGGGAAAAGCATAAAAATAAAATATATTCCAATTTAAGGTGAATGCATCTATGTTAAGGGTCTCGTTGCCATGAGACGTATTTATCGAATTTATAATTTTGGTAAGTAGCAAAGAGATCTTTAAGAGGTGTCTCAAACGATTGAACAATTTTTTCGAACACAGGTGCCGACATTTGCCATTCTGTATCGATATTCATACGCCATGACTCCTTATCCGCCTCGAAGTTATCTTTAGATTTTATGTAGAATGCAAAGACAAATATTTAGCGTTTCTCGCACCATTGCCATAGACGACAAGTGATATTATTTAAAGGAACTTATTTTACTCCACCCATTCTATTGATATAGGATATTTGTTCAAGAATGCGTTTTCGTTTTCCTATTGGCAATTGCAAACACATATTTTCTGAATTTAATTCAAAACCGAGAAATTTTCTAGTCTTTTGTGGTTCCACTCTACTCTTTTTGAAGTTTTTATCAAAGCATAGATTTTGTAAAAAACAAACAGTTTCGAGAACAAAACTTTTACATTCTTCATAAGAATGGCCAAGGCACAAGATCTAAATATATTAGAATTAAAAAACCTCTGTTTCTAAGATAAATGAGGTAGATAGACCGGTTTCATGAGTTTCGTAAAGACATAATAAGGTGCTGAACTAAGTCCAAACGGTAGGCACTGAAATTCATACGTATTACTTTTGTTTTTGTGTCCCAAAAATTTGAACCTTTAATACTTTTTGTAGTTTTCATCAATAGGAACTAAAGAAAAAATACGCGTCTTTGATATCAAAATTGGCCATATAACTGTCTTGAAACAATAATTTGCTTGCTGTCCGTATGTCCTCCATTTTAAAGTGGTATGAGGCGACAGCTTTATTCTATGATTTTAGGTTCAAGATAAATCTGGACGATCCATCACTTTTAGGTGTTAAGAATATGGAAGAAATAAATTGGTCTTTGACATCCTCTCATATGCATATTACTCCTGACTGGCACAAGTCAGATATAGCTGTGATTAACTTACTTATTTTAGCCGAAGAAAAGTTAGGAGTGATAGGTTCCAGTAGCTTGCTTTACTATTAAATGGTACTTTGTAACCCGTAACGTACGTAGAGGTTTCCCGCATCTGTTTCCTGACCTCAAATCGCAACCCGGCATTGTACAACGCGGTGATTGAGGTCACTCCCGAGATGCGAAAAGTCATCCTCGCTCTCGGGAGGCTCTGCGTGGACCATAGTAGGGTCCACGTGGAGGACTTCTCCCGATTTGTACAATGTCACCAATGCCTCCAATACGGCCATACTAAGGCGAAGTGTACGGCTGAAAAGCGACCTTGTGCCCATTGCGCCAGTCCGGGCCATCAGTTAACAGAATGCCCCAACAAGACCCAGGGGCCTAAATGTTATAACTGCTCGGCTCATAATCAACGCATGGGCACAAGGATCGACACCGGCCACAACGCCACCAACGCCCGTGAGTGCCCCCGTATTCGGTCTATGGTTCTGCGTCTGCAGGGCCAGACCGACTATGAAAATTAATAAATTTGCCTAACTAAAATTAAATAAAACAAAATTTTTATAAAACCTTAAATAATTTAAATAAATAAATAAAATAAACAAACAAAACCAAATTTACAAATTTACAAAACAGCAAATTAAAAATCAATATAAACTTTGAAACACAACTTACAATATCTAAAATAACAAAACCTAACTTAACTTAAAATAAATTAAATAAAAACTAAAATAACAAAAATCTAACTAAACCTTAAATAAATTAAATATAAACATAAACCAGTTATAAAAACCAAAACTATACAACAACTAAAACAATCTAAAATAAACTAAACTAAATAAAACAAACTTAAAATACACCTAAATTGAAAATTAAAAAATTTAAATAATATCTAAAACAACTAAAATAAACAAATCAAATAAAATAATTAATAACTACAATAACTTATAAGCTAAATAACAGCCAACAAGAACAAAACTAAATGAACAGAACTACTGCAGTTTTAATTAGCTTAAAACTACACCAGTGTCTGCAATTAATTTCCCTTCCTTCTTTCTTTTTCTTCCCCTTCATTTCCCTCTATTTTCTTCCCCTAAACAGTGCCCCGCAATTAATTAAAAATAGGCAGAGACCTTATGTCGAAGCAAAAATTTTAAGATAAGTAGAGTCATTTTAAATTCGTCATTCCTAATTTCCCCAAATCACTCAATACCCTAAATAAACCCCTATCCAACCGTTCCTTAAAATCCCCTTTAGACCTAACTATCCCCTTTCTCCCCAGTAGCCTCCATTACGTGGAGGAAGTACCCAAACTCTAAAAATAAAAACAATGAAAGGATACATATATCCCAAAATAACAATAAGTCAAGTCAACTAAAAAAAAAAAAAAAAAACCCGTATCGTACTGTAAGACTACCGGGTCATTTGCGAATGAACACCATGTGTCAACAAAAAAAAATTATACGACCAGCGTGTAAGGTTACCTTGGTTGTTATTTACGCAACATCGGTCTGTATGACTTTCTCACTGCTGTCGTGGTGTGATAGCAGGCGGATGTCAGTGCTTGCGCTGATCTCCTCGGAGGTGGATACGGGAATCTTTGCTTGCTCCCACCCGGCCTGGCAACCCATGACCTTGTTGCTTGGATGGGTCTTACCACTTTCCCTGCTGGGCGACGTAGTTCTTAGTGAAGTTGACGGTCCAATGTTGTTAGTATTCCGTATTTGCAAACCAGATTTTTCAGCGGCCTTAGCAGCTTCTATCTTTTCTCCCAAATTTTCTCCAAAAGAGTGTGCGTCTCTTTTAACATCTTGTGTCATTGAAAAGAATTTTTTATCAAGAGTAGGCAGGTAGGCCAACTTCAAACAGGTATCAAAGTTGTTGCTAACAGTTCTTTTTTATTATCTTTGTTCATACCATCTATGAGGATTTCCCTAGCGTTTAGAGACCTCATCTGGTATTTTGGGTCCCAATGGTAACTCCTTTACTTTAGAAACTCCAAGAACGTCAAGAAAATCCGACGATATTGGATTTACAACTGGCAACTCCTCTGCTGCGCTTGGATTATTACGACTTGGTATCCCTAGCGCCCTGGATGGTCTGGGTAAGATCCGGACTGTATTCTTGTGTTACGGTCATGACAGATCGTAAGTCTTTTTCAATATTAGATTTATATACGTCCGATATTTCCGGTTCTTTATTGAAATCGGAGTCACTAAGCCTTGTGGTAGGCGAGAGGCCTCGCGCAATCGCGTCACAGCATAGGGTAGGTACCCGTAATATCGATCGTATTGCGTCACGATACTAGATTTCATAAATCAAAAAAATCAATATATCTTTATTCAGTAAGCTTAAATTAAGCATTTTGAATCGTCTAAATTTATTTTTTTATGGATGGATAGATAGGCATAGGAACCCACCCACCCACCCACCCATTCAGGAATATTAGCCCTGACCCCCACCCCACCCATATTAGCCCTGACCGTAATCACGTCACGGTACTACATAAGGGTAGGTATCCGTAATATAGATCGTAATCGCGTCACGATACTAGATTTCATATTAGCACTGACCGTAATCACGTCACGGTACTACGTAAGTGTGCAGTATGTAAGGCGGAACTATAAGATTTAGTAGAAATCACTTGCACACAAAAAAAACACTCCATTAAAAAGATTAGTAAAAAATAAAATAGAATGTAGGTACTGCCTCGCGCAAACGAAGCGTCATTTGGAAGGAATGACCGAAGAATAGAATTACAGCATAGGGTAGGTACCTCTAATATTGATCGTGATCTCGTCACGATACTAGATTTCATACTAGCACTGACCGTAATCACTTCACGGTACTACTTACGTTTTTTTTTATTATTATTTAAAAAAAGCTAAACGTCTTATGTATTCTTGAAAATCGATCAATAGTGAAAAAGTCAAAAAATGTGGGTAACCACAAAGGCACTAACGAAAGTATTAATCGAAATTAATAAGGAAACGTACTATGAAATATATTTCAGTAACGTTTCTACTTTGAATTTCTCACTAAGAGGTTCTGAGTCGTATATTCGCTAACGAATCACATAGTTTTTATAAAATCGTTTGTCTTTGTAATTTAATCATAACATCGACAAAATATAATATTTAAAACACTGACTGACCTGATTTACTTGGCGATCGTCGTTTACGCAGTTTTTCCACATGCGTATATAATGATTATCCATGCTTCCTTTTGCACATAGTTTTTTGCTACACAAAACACTTTTAGGGTATTAATGTGCCGATGCCCGAACATGAAAAGCGAATGACGATGACAGCGCGGGTGACAAACTCGTGCACTCGGTTGGTATTCACAAGATGGCGCCTGTGTCTATACTATGGGTAACGTTTTATGTTTTTTTAAATAAAATTTCTTTTAGATAGCTCCTAATATGTGTTGGATGCCTGGTACATTGAAGAGTGGACTACCTTGTGAATATAAATCTCGAGGATGCAACGTCGAAGTACAATATACATTTTTATTTAATAGCGTCAGATTACATTTTGGTATTGCTAATTTGTTTTTGCTCGAATCTCGAATATTTGATTTAACTTGTATGTTTTTATTGAAGCATTCAGGATATTTTTTTACAAATAAGCACATTTCAGCTATGTATCAACAGGGAAGATTTAGTATCTTATGTTGCTGGAATAGTGGTTTACATGAGTCTCTTTGTCTAATATTACAAAATGCCCTGATGCAGCTGTTTTGAGCTCTATACTACTTTTTTGAGCGCTTATTTCACAACGATCTAAGCCTACAGCAGTGCACACCCCCACCACAACGTTACCGTTTGAGGTGGAGTTCGCTAACATCCGCGGAATCCATGCAAACCTCAATGCCGTCCACTGCCATCTTGAGACGGCACGGCCATCAATGTTGTTCCTGACAGAGACGCAAATAATCCGCCCAGCTGACACCACCTACCTGAACTATTCCGGCTTTGTGCTTGAAGAATCCTTCTAAGCCAAAGCCGGAGTTTGCTTATTCGTTCGAACGGATGTTTGCTGTCGCCGTCTGCGCTGTCTGGAGGTCCCTTCCTTCTCCTTCCTAATGGTATACGTCGACTTAGGCTCTCATTGCCGTGTCTACGTCTGCGTCTACCGATTCTATAACGGTGACATGGAGACAACTCGACTAATTGAACATCTTAGTCGGGTAGCAGATGATGCGCAGGAGCGGTATCCATCGGCGGAATTTTTGTTTTTTGGGGACTTTTATTTATTTATTTATTTATTTATAATTACTTACATCTATCATTACAGGTTTACTTTTTGTTGTTATACTCAATGCGATAGTGCAGCTACTATTACAACATGATTATTATTATTATTAACCACTTATATAATTACGATACCATTAATATTATTAATAAGTACAAATTGTTTTAAAATATACAATAACACAACAATAAAACATTTCACACAACAATACAGACATTAACTTTTATAACAAATCACAAACAAGGCAACCCTCGTGAATTCGGTCAGAGCACAAGAGAAAAGATCAACCTCCTCAGCTATAAGGTTGAGAATGCGGAGCGCGCGCGTCAGCGGCGCCTCGTTCAGCAAGTTGGTGCGGCCGCGCGGCACCGCCAGCAGCGCCGGCCGGCGGCGGCGCCACACGTACCCGTGGGGCACACACAGCGCCACTCTACACAATATATCCTCATTCTGAATTTTACCTCTAATAATTTTGAAGATATATGCGACCATAGCTAGATTTCTCCTAACTCTTAATTCATTATACCCAACCATCCCTAACACAAATAATGTTGGATACATCAGGGGGTAAAATGGGTACACACCGTACAGTCTCAAATACAAATATCTAACAAACTTGTTCTGAATTTGTTCCACCATTTTCACATATTTTTTTTCATAAGGAGCCCAAATCGTTGCGTTGCACTCCAAATTACTCCTAACCAATGCGTTATATAATGTAATAATAGCCTTTAAGTTAGTGAAACTATTAACCATGCGGAGCACAAATCCTAGATTTCTGTAAGCCTTTTTACAGCAAGTGACTATGTGATCACGAAATGTTAGATTTTGGGTTAGTTTGACTCCTAGATCCTTGACCTCTGACACTCTTACAATCGCGGTCCCGTCGATGTTGTAGTCATGAAGTACTGGCGTGTGTGCTCGAGTGAAGGTTATAGTGACACACTTCTGAGTGTTAAACTGTAACAAGTTTTCTTTGCTCCAGGTTACCACCCTGTCTATGTCTCGTTGTAGCCTTTGACAGTCACTTTGGTTTTTAATGGCTAGGGACAGCTTCAGGTCATCAGCGAACAATAAACATTTCGCATCCTGTACCACCCTAGGCAAATCATTTACAAGTAAAATAAACTGTAAAGGCCCGAGATTACTCCCCTGACTTACGCCAGAACGAGTAAAGTATGGTCGAGATCTTTCTCCTGCATATTCAACGTACTGTTGCCTGTCTCTCATGTAACTTGCAAAAAAATTAAGCAAGTGAGGAGTGCAACCGATTGCCGCCAACTTGTTCAGCAGTACGTCATTATCGACCAGGTCGAATGCTTTTTTATAGTCGAAGTATGCGGCATCAGCTTGCCCACCCCCGTCAACCACTAGTGGTACTCCTCCCAGGGCGAAAACCGTGCTGTGCGTTAGAAAGTTGCGCGCTCACCTGCATGACTAGACTTGAATGAATTGCAGATTCAAAAACCTTTGCAGGTGTTGAGAGCACAGCAACAGGTCTATACCCTTCTACCTTCGTTCCCAACCTTCCCTTCGGTACTGGTACTACTCGAGTGGTTTTCCACCTTTCCGGAAATACTGCAGTTTTCAGACATTGGTTGTAGATGTACAGCAACGGTTCAGCTAATACCGAACGACAGTCCCTATAGATATAAGGCGGGATGCCATCCGGTCCAACGGACCTTTTCGGCTTAAGCTGTTGAAGCGCCCGCTGCACGTCCATAAGTGTTAGATGTTCCAGGTGAACCTGAGCCGCCCCATTTTCGCCGCCCGCATGCGCCATTGCAGCACTCACGTTCAATTCCGCCCGCTTTGTACTGTAAACTGAGCTGAAATATTCAGAAAACTCCTTGGCACATTGTTGACTGTTTAAAATCATCCCGTCCTTTAAAATTCGATGTGGACTTCTACTACCTCTTTTCGAATTCACAAAGTTCCAAAAAGATTTGGGATCACTGTGCAATTGACTTTGTACCCGGTCCTGATAATGCTTAAGTGCAATGGCAATCATACTTTTGATCTTTGATCTGCACTGTGCAAATGCCTCATAATCTAGTCTTGCCCCAGTAATTTTATATTGTTTGTGAAGACGAGCTTTAATTTTTACTTTTAGACTTCAACGCCTACCATGAGTTTTGGATAGATTCGTCCAAAACAGACCATGCTGGTAGAACTGCCCACGTATTCGCTCTCACGCATGACCTGACGCAACTGGTGAACCAGCTTACCAGGATCCCAAACATAGTTGGCCATGCGCCCTCCTTACTCGACCTTCTGCTGACGAGTCGCCCAGCTGGACACCGGGTGGAGATTCGAGCTCCTGTAGGTACCTCGGATCACTACTTGATATCCAGTATAGTGCCCTTGGCATCGCGCCCGCCAACAGCGGTTTCAAAACGCCAGATTTGGCACTACGTGTCGGCAGAATGGGACGGTATGCGGGAGTATTTTGCATGCGTCCCTTTGAGGCAGCGCTGCTTCATTAGTAAGGACCCGACCGCTAGCGCCACTGCCGTTGCTGATGAAATAGTATTAGGAATGGAATATTATATTCCACACTCCTATGTCATCAGCAAAGGCAGGCGCAACCGCTGGTTCAATCGCGATGTGCCAGCGTGTTGAGAGCACACAGACGGCATACCGCGCTTGGATCAGAAGTAAAGCTCATGGGGATCCCGAAACTCGCTCACTAAAAGCAGCTTATAATAACGCCACCAAGTCGTGTAACAGGGCCTACATTAGAGCGTATGCCCAGCGCGTTGCACGAGTAGGCCAAGAACTCCTGACGCATCCTACGGGCAGCCGTAGCTACTGGTGTCTGGCCAAAGCCGTGCAATCCAACTTCTGCCAACCCTCGCTGCCACCACTGAGATGTCCTAACGGAACTTTGGCTCACAAGCCGCAGGAAAAGGTCGATCTCCTGGCCAAACTCTTTGCGGCTAACTCCCGGATCGATGACTGTAAAACTTTCTAAATACCATGCATTATCAAGCATACGAATACACCTTTTTTGAGCCCTAAAAGCTTTGTCCGAGTCTACCAAGTTTCTCCATAGCAACAACCCATAACATAGCACGGAGGAAACGTATCCATGGAAGGCAGCTATTGCAGAGTTTGTTGATACGGTCTGTCTTAGCCTTTTTATTGCTAAACAGAAACTCTCAATTTTCTTACATATAAGGTCAATGTGGCTTTTCCAGTTCAGATTTTTATCAATATTTACTCCAAGAAACCTGCATGTATCTGCCATTTCTAAATGAGACCCATTGCATGTAATTTTTATAGGTAATGGTCTAGAATTATAGGATTGAAATTGTAAGGCTTTAGTCTTGCTTATGTTTATATGAAGTTTGTTATTTTCCAACCATGCTACTGCATCTACAGCACTTTGTTTTATACACTTTAAAACTTTCGCGTTCCATTATGCACACAAATTTAGACGGGATTTAACGGGTTTAATTAGTCGGGTATAAAAGGTATGCGTAGAATAATTAGTAGTAAGTAGTTTTGCGTTAAATCCCGTCTAAATATGTGAGCAATTTGTTTACCTCTTTTTCAAAATTAGTTTTATCTTCGTTTTTAATGGTCAGTGTTATGTCATCAGCAAAAAGAATACATTTTTTGCCAACAAATTGCAGTAGATCATTTATAAAGAGCAGAAATAATAAAGGCACAAGAATACTACCATGGGGTACTCCTACATTATTGTCCAAAAATTGGGATCTATATTTTAGCTTATTTAATAAATTGAAGTGGGGTCCATCAATAAGATGGAGTGCGGTCATTTGCCGGGCTTAGTATAAAAAAGCCGCCATGCTAGCTAGATCAGCATAAGCGACAGTGCAATGATTATATGGATGTATTTATGTAAAAACCTTCATGTGTGATTTCCTTCGTGAGACTAACTAAGGGTTAAAGTGAGACTAAGTACATAGGAAAAAAATAATTGTAGTGTAAGATGTCTTCTAACTGAGGGCACAGGTATGTGTTCCCAAGAATGCCGGCAACTTTATCTCTTGGGAATGCCAGGCTAATACGCTAGCATAGGCCAGCCCTCTCTTTACCAGAGGCCTCAATAAGGCGAGCACTTAACTATTCAACAAGCTGGCTTGTCTCCAACCCTTATGGACCCATTGTCTCCACTGCACGCGGAACCAACAAATAATTACGGCAAAATAAATAACTTTAAATCGTCCATATTTTTTAGCATGACTTTCAGGTGTATGGGCTGCTGAATATGCTGAATTGGCGCAAGAAACTGCACAGCTTTAAGAAACATTTATTTATCAACATTAGAGTTGCTCTTCTAAATTTCCAAAATAAAAATATTTTATTCAAACATTCTCCATCTGACAAATACAAACACAACAAAAAAGGATTAGCCAAATAAGTGCAGCTGTTCTGAGGTGATGCGTGAACATACATTCGTGGCAATTGATGTTTATTATAAAGAAGATAACAGCGTTTTACCTACCAATAAAACGTTTAATAAGCGAGTTACCTTATTCGAAGCCTACAATTCACTTTAGTGCCTGGTTTCTTTCCTTGTATTCGGGTGCGATATTCTTAATTCTCAACTAAACAACATATCATTATAATGTTTTGACAGTTTACGTATTTATTCTCGTACCTTCAGAACTGCTTTCTAGAATAGAATAGAATAGAATAGAATTTTTATTTGCATAATACCATGTACATAGATTATGGATAATAAATTTATTTTATTTTATAACATTAATATTAACAATAATAAAATCATCAGCATAATAGACTTGGCACATTAACAATGTCATTATTTAAAATTGTAGTTTATGTCATTATGGATTTTTTAATTTTTCATGTCAATAAAAAATGTCAATAGCATGGAAATTTATAATAATTATGGAACATGGAACAAACATGGAATTAATAATGTCAAATTTATATCAATATAATAATTCTGTACAAATATACTCGTACAATAATACAATGTCAAGATTCCATAAAGTCTAAGTATTCTTTGACTGTATAAATTTTTCTATCATTAAGTTAACAACATAAACTTTTTTTAAATGTTATTGCAATATCTCTTAGCCCTGGTGGTAATTTATTAAATTCTGTGATTGCCATATAATATACATTTTTCTTGAATAGCGTCAGATTACATTTTGGTATTGCTAATTTGTTTTCGCTCGAATCTCGAATATTTTATTTAACTTGTATGTTTTTATTGAAGTATTCAGGATATTTTTTACAAATAAGCACATTTCAGCTATGTACAAACAGTTTAGATTTAGTATCTTATGTTGCTGGAATAGTGGTTTACATGAGTCTCTTTGTCTAATATTACATAATGCCCTGATGCAGCTTTTTTGAGCTCTAAACGACTTTTTTTAAACGCTTGATACACAACGATCTAAGTCTACAGCGGTGCACACCTCCACCACAACGTTACCGTTTGAGATGGAGTTCGCTAACATCCGCGGACTCCATGCAAACCTCAATGCCGTCCACCACCATCTTGAGACGGCACGGCCAGCAATGTTGTTCCTGACGGAGACGCACGTAATCCGCCCAGCTGAAATCACCTCCCTGAACTATTCCGGCTTTGTGCTTGAAGAATCCTTCAAAGCCAAAGCCGGAGTTTGCTTATTCGTTCGGGCGGATGTTTGCTGTCGCCGTCTGCGCTGTCTGGAGGACCTTTCCTTCTCCTTCCTAGTGGTATACGTAATGACTTGCCACCCTCAATTCCTCACTGAGTCTAATATTAAAATCAGGCAGTGTGATGTCCGTGCGGAGCTGCAGTCAATCGATGTCAGCATACGCGACAGCAGAATGATTATATGGATGTATTTATGTAAAAATCTTCCAATTAAATTAGGATCAGCAGAGACCCCATGCGAACAATTGTGTGATTTCCTTCGTGAGACTAACTAAGGGTTAAAGTGAGACTAGGTGTTCGAACCAACTGGCCGACGATTAGAATTACTACCGGCGCCATCTAGCCGCTCGATACTGCAACTGAAACCGGCGGCGAAACGTCATCCGCGCCGTGACGAGATCCAACGGACGCTGAGGGAGACATGGCGAGTGGCATTCGTCTCCGGTCAGCGCACGCGCAAGCATCCTACTCGTGATAACTACGATTTGTGAACCAAATAAACTAAGTGAACGCCTAAATGCCTGTGGTTGAGTGAAGTGACTGAGTGATCGTAAAGTCCACTTCATTGCCCTGCCCGTCTCCTGCCTTGCACAACCCATCACCTACCAAGTAAGTCGTATGCTCGAATTTCGCCTTTCCTTACTCTGCTGTATTTGGCGGTGTCTTCTGACCCTCAGATACATGTTGGTCCAATCGAGCGCGGAATACCTCTAAATTTTATGGTCTTTCGACCATAATCAGCCCGAATCTGCACCTAACTACTACCTACGCAAATATGATCATGTATCCGAATTTTGTACTAAGCTCAAGTGGTTGCCAATTCGCCTTCGCCGGAATTTACATATTGTCTCCCTGCTTTACAGTATTCTGTTCAATCCCTTTTCGCCACCTTACCTCAAGGAACGCTTTAACTTCCTTAATGACACGCATTATCGTGTATTGAGATCGTCGGAGAACTTGAGTTTGGCGATACCAATGCACTCCACTAGATTTTTTGATAAGTCTTTTACTGTTCAAGCTGCCCGTCTGTGGAATACATTGCCGACAGAAATAAAGCATGCACAATCTTTGACAGCTTTAAACGACATGTTAGAGAGCACTATCTGTCACTGTCGATGTCTCTATGATTAATTTACCTATTAATTTATTTCCTGTTTTTATTTGTCTTTTCCTAAGATAGAGAAAGTTTTGTATTTATTTATGTAGTTATGTATTATTATATATAAGTATGTAAATATGTATATGTGTATTATGATTATATGAGTAAGTATATGTATAATTTATGTATAAGTTTGTACATAAGTATGAATAATATAATACTTTTACTTATATAAAACACCATGACTGCCCTATCAATTTATTAACTATTTCTTCTATCCAGTCCAACATGGTTGTCTGGAAGAAATTGCTTTTTAGCGATAAGGCCGCCAATTGTATGTACTATGTGTTTGTGTTTTTACATGTTTCTGTGGTGTACAATAAATCATATTTTATCTTTTATCTTATCTTTATCTAACTTTGATTACAGTCCGCTAAAAATAATATTTCATAATTATATCTCGTAGTTATCACTTTCATTTTAATTTCTAATTTTTAAATTTTATTTCCACACATTTATAATTTCATTACCATACAAAATCTTTTCTGCACGATAGTCGTTGCAAAGTCCGGGCTATTATTGATCTACTTACACGAATAAAAATTCGTGTTTCAAGAACAGTATCCGATTCGTGTTTATTCCAAGTTAAAGTTTAGCAAATTGTTGTTAATGCATTAACACTCTGACTTATTTTGTTAAATATTGCTGCAGCCGTTAATAATAAATCGGCGACCTTCCCTTAAACAGTTCTCATTTCACCATATCTTGGTATCACGTTCCATCAGCTCATTCAATTACAGTCCGCTAAAAATAATTATTTCAGCCCATAATCTAATTCGTGCCATCATTTCTAAGTTTATTTGTTCCCGTAACTTTACGATTTATATCTCGTGGCGAAATTGCCTGCCCCAATAAAAATTTCGTTGGTAGTCGGAAAACAGTTGTGTTAGTATCAGGACACGACATAGACTTAATTTATTTTACTTTTATTTAACGCAATTGTTTCTGCACGTTGCTCAATTGTTGCTTTTGTGTTATGACCAATTTTGTTGAATTTAGCTGCGACCAGCTGGCGCTTGTGTTATCAGTGTCGCTGTTTGCTAATGCTGCGTTCTCGATGCTCGGGTATGCTCACCACGCGTGCCAAGTAGCGTGCTTTAATTTTTTTTTGGTCGTGTTAATTTTTATTTTCTTTTGTTTTTAATTTGTGCCTTTGCGATCGGCTCATTCATTGTGCGTGCTCACTACATGTGCTCAGTGTGATCACTTTTTTAACGAGAGAGAGAGAGAGAGCGAGTGCAGGTAAAAGGGGGCATGCAAGGCCTGTAAAAGCTCCAACCACTACACGTCTCTTCATCAACCAGACAACCCAACGCAATCAGCTCATTTGTCGTCAGCACATATACCCCCACCACAGCTGAGGGAGCACTCGAGGAAGCGTCCCAGAAACAGCAGGCGGCACGAACCCGCACATGCTAAACAGGTGCAACCCAGCTCTGCTCACAGAGCCAGCCCGCCCAGGTCCGGTTCGCCAGGTAGGCCCCGCGAACGCCGCCAGCAATTATGGCTCCCAACTATCACGGAGCACCCTAGCGAAGAGGTAGGTTGGGCCCTGGCAAGCCCATAGACTTCGGCACGATTTTCGACTTCGCGTTGATAGGACGCATTGAGGACTTGTATGCGCAGCCGGCGCAGCAGGTTAACTCAGCTCACGTCGTCAGCTCACAACCAGACTCAGCTGAATCAGCCCAGGATATACGTCAGAGTCAGGAAAGGTTCTGGGAGTCTGAAGAACCCCTACCTCAACCTCACACTCATAATGATCCCCTGGAAGAACAATGCGAGAAAATCTTCCACTCTACCACTACACGCGATCCCTCAGGCAGATATACGGTCGCTCTGCCCTTTCTAAAGGACGCCCCTCAACTGGGTAAAACTCACCCTATCGCATTACGCAGATTCCTCAATATTGAGAAGAAGATAATGGCGAACCCGTCTTTGCGTTCTAAATACGTCGACTTTATGGCCGAATACCTCAACTTAGGGCACATGACTCCCTGTCACCCAAATACATTCGCCCATAAACCTCACATTTATATTCCCCACAATGGCGTATTCAAGTCAGGGTCGGATAAGCTGCGCATTGTCTTTGATGGTAGCTGTAAAAGCTCCAATGGTGTCAGCATAAATGAATGCCTACACACAGGCCCCACCCTTCAACAAGACATTGTTGACATCATCATGTCCTTCAGAACGCACCCAGTCGTTTTCAGCACTGACATCCAGAGGATGTTTAGAAATGTGCTGGTAGTGCAGACCAGAGACGGTACGGTAAATGTGCTGGTAGTGTTACCAGATCATCCTCTGCTCACCTACGCCCTTAATATAGTCACCTACGGCTGAAGATCAAGCCCATACCATGCAATCCGCACTCTGCTTCAGCTAGCTGATGATGAAGGTCATCGCTACCCTGAAGCCGCTCAGGTTCTTTGCAAGTCTATCTTCGTTGATGACATCTTGTGTGGTCATGACACAGTTGAATCCGCCCAAGCACTCCAGGACGAGTTAATAAGTCTCAGCTCAGTAAAGGGACATCTAACTCGCCTAAGCTGCTCGAGAGATTCCCCGACAACCAATGCGACATGACAAGGACTTCGACATGAATTCAGACTCCACGTCCATTAAGGTCTTGGGTATACAGTGGAGCCCTCAGTCAGACGAGTTCACCTACCGCATCTCTCTGCCCCCCATCACACACGTCACAAAGCGGTCTATTTTAAGCACCGTAGCCTCACTTTATGACCCAAACGGCTGGGTTTCTCCCGTTATCTTCCGCGCAAAGCTGCGCCTTCAGCAATTGTGGCTGCTGAAGCTGGAATGGGATGAGCCCACTCCCTCTGAAGTACAAACGGAGTGGCACCACATCTCAGAGGATCTGCCGCTGTTGTCTAGCATTCGCTTCCCTCGGCAGATTTGTGCAAACAAAGGCTCAGCTGCATACTCGCTTCACGAGTTCGCAGACGCCTCTGAAGCCGAGTTTGCCGCCGTTGTTTATCTCCATGAGCTCGATGCCTCCGAAGATACTGTAGTATACTTGATTGTCGCCAAGTCGCGAGTCGCTTCAATCAAGAATCGCCTCACAATCCCCAAGTTAGAGTTGTCGGCCGCCACCCTACTCTCCTAGCTCATGATCCGTGTGTCAGTTCAGTTATCAGCCCATATCAGTATTCAGCAACACATATGTTAATCAGACAGTACGATAGTCCTGGCCTAGCTCAATACACCGCCTCACCGTCTTCAACCCTTTGAAGCCAACAAGGTAGTTAAAATCAGCTCAAGCTCACCAGAATGTACTTGGCGACACGTACCTTCCGAGCTCAACCCAGCAGATTGCGCAAGCAAAGGGATGTCTGCGCAATCCCTGTCAGCTCACGACCTATGGTGGTCTCCCACGTGGCTTAGACAGCCTTGTGAGTCTTGGCCTGCTATGCCCTTAGTTCTGGGCCATCACGCCCTGCCCGGCCTTAAGCCCAAACACATCCCGTCACTGGTCACAGTACCCGGTCTTGACTTTGACCTGCTCACTCGGTTCATCTCACTAGACAATCTGTCACTCCGACGAGCTTGTCTAAAACGCATTCTGCATAACTGCAGACACCACTCAGATTCGCGACGCTCAGGCCCCTTGTACGTCAGTGAACGAAGAGAGGCCTTATTTTACTGGGTGTGCAGTGTTTAGCACAATGAGTTTGCAAAGGACATTCACCGCCTTCAAACTGGCAAAATCTTCTCCGCCAGACTCCAGCGGCTGTCACGTCTTATTAAAGATGAGCTCCTTAGAGTTGGCGGACGACTGGCCCATGCGTCTATCCGATATGACGCGCAGCATCCGCTCATACTTCCCAGCTCTAGCCCACTTAAAGACCTCATCATTGACCACTACCACAAAATACACTGCCACCCTGGCGCTGACACTTTACACGCTATCCTACGCCAACAATTTTGGAAATTAACCGCGCGCCGTATTATTAGACACCGAGTCTTTAAATGCATTAGATGCTTTCGATGCTGGGCCCAGCCGCAAGCGCCCTTCATGGCCAACCTGCCAGCCGATAGAGTTACGCATCAGCCAGTATTTAGTCAAGTCACGACCGATTTTGCCGGCCCATTCTTCGTTAATTCTAGTACCCTACGTTACGTTAAACTCTTAAAGGCTTACTTTTGTATATTCGTGTGCCTTTTCACTAAGGCGGTTTATTTGGAACCGGTCTCGGACCTCAGCACGGAAGTATTCCTCGCGGCATTACAGCGTTTTATAGCACGCCGCGGTGCCCCGGTTCTCATCCGCTCGGACTGCGGTACAAATTATGTAGGCGCTGGAAATCAGCTCATTGAAGTACAAAACTTTCTTGCCTCGAATAATGACACGATTGCGCACAAGCTCGCTGGTCAGCATATACTTGGTTATTAAATGTCCCTAAGAGACCATGGTTCGGCGCGTTACATGAGATCAACATAAAATCAACTAAGCAACTTTTATATCGCGTAATTGGCGAACAGCACTTCACATTCGAGGAATTCTCTACACTTTTAGCACGAATCGAAGCTGTCCTTAACTCTAGACCTCTCTGCCCACTTTCGTCTGATCCATCAGACTTTGAGCCGCTTACAGCCGGACATTTCATTATAGGCCGCCCACTAACGGCCCTACCTGAGTTATCTGTGGAAGATAGGCCGATCTCCACACGTAGGCGATTCCAAATGGTACAGGCCCTTTCCCAGCGCTTCTGGACGTTGTGGACTCAATCCTACTTTCACATCCTCTAAACCCGCTCCAAATGGTTGTCCCCATCCTACCCTCCGCGAGTTGGCGAGCTCGTCCTCATCAAGGAGGACAACCTGCCTGCCCTCTAATGGAGACTGGGGCGCATTACTCGCACCCTGCCTGGGAAAGATGGCATCGTGCGGGTTTTAGACCTGCACACCGCCAATGGACACCTCCGGAGGCCTGTGTTCAAGATTGCCAGGCTCCCTCTGGATGAGCCCACCCTGGGCTCCGGTGGATGTACTCGCCATGGGCGCGACGTTCCTTTATAGGCGTATTAAATACGCCTAGCGCTAGCTAGCGTTGCGTCGCAAAGTTAGCGTGCGTGATGAGTATGAACGAACGATGCTCGCCCGCACCTCACTCTGTCTACAAGCGATCGTGAGACGTACGCACGTATACGCGCCCTGGTGTCGCCTTGGACTTATTGACTGAACCTCAAAGTGAACGCCTAAATGCCTGTGGTTGAGTGAAGTGAATGTGCGTCTGGAACCGCCTGCATCGCTGTCCGCCGCCAGCTCGCCTCCAGGTTCCTGCGATTCCGGACACCTTTCTGTCAGTACCTACTTCTTCATTATCCCTAACCAAACCTGTCGTTCTGGGTCCACAACCTTGATTACGCCGCTGTTACAACGAACGCCTTTCGTCGTAACAACAACATATCATTATAATGTTTTGACAGTTACGTATTTGTTCTCGTACCTTTAGAACTGCTTTCTAGAATAGAATATAATTGAATAGAATTTTTATTTGCATAATACCATGTACATAGATTGTGGATAATAAATTAACTATATTTTATAAGATTATTATAAACAATAATAAAATCATCAGCATAATGGACTTAGCACATTAACAATGTTATTATTTGAAAATTATAGTAAACGTCATTATTGATTGTTTAATTATTTATGTCAATAAAAAAGGTCAATAGCATGGAAATTTAGAACAATTATGGAACAAGGAACAAACATGGAATTAATAATGTCAAATTTATATCAATATAATAATTCTGTACAAATATACAATAATACAATGTCAAGATTCCTTAAAGTCTAAGTATTCTTTGACTAAATAATTTTTTTTATTATTAAGTTAACCCCATAAACTTTTCCTAAATGTATTAATAGCTATTGGAATATCTCTTAGCCCTGGTGGTAATTTATTAAATATTGTGATTACCATATAATATACATTTTTCTTGAATAGCGTCAGATTACATTTTGGTACTGCTAATTTGTTTTTGCTCGAATCTCGAATATTTTATTTAACTTGTATGTTTTTATTGAAGTATTTAGGATATTTTTTTACAAATAAGCACATTTCAGCTATGTACAAACAGGGTAGATTTAGTATCTTATGTTGGTGGAATAGTGGTTTACATGAGTCTCTTTGTCTAATATTACATAATGCCCTGATGCAGCTTTTTTGAGCTCTAAACGACTTTTTTGAGCGCTTGATACACAACGATCTCAGCCTACAGCGGTGCACACCCCCACCACAACGTTACCGTTTGAGGTAGAGTTCGCTAACATCCGCGGACTCCATGCAAACCTCAATGCCGTCCACCACCATCTTAAGACGGCACGGCCAGCAATGTTGTTCCTGACGGAGACGCAAATAATCCGCCCAGCTGACATCACCTACCTGAACTATTCCGGCTTTGTGCTTGAAGAATACTTCAAAGCCAAAGCCGGAGTTTGCTTATTCGTTCGGGCGGATGCAACTTCTGCCAACCCTCGCTGTCACCACTGAGATATCCTGACGTAACTTTGGCTCACAATCCGCAGGAAAAGGTCGATCTCCTGGCCAAACTCTTTGCGGCTAACTCCCGAATCGATGACTGTAATGCACTGCCACCCTCAATTCTTCACTGAGTCTGATATTAAAATCAGGCAATGTGATGTCCGTGCGGAGCTGCAGTCAATCGATGTCCGGAAAGCTAACGGTCCTGCTGGCATCCCAGCAATAGTCCTGAAAATGTGTGCAGCGGAGTTGTCCCCCTGTGTTAACGCGTCTGTACCGTCTCTCGCTCTCTTCGGGTTGTGTGCCGGAATCTTGGAGAGAAGCTAATATGCAACCGATCCCTAAAAAAGGAAATTGGTCAGATACGACTAATTACCGCCCTATAGCTGAAACTTCAGTGTTGTGCAAAATCCTAGAACGAATATTGAACAAACAGCCTATTCGATACGTAGAAGATCACTTCCTAATTCACGATCGTCAATATGGGTTTCGGCCAAAACGGTCAACGGGTGATCTTCTAGCGTACGTCACATATCTCTGGGGTGAGGCTATTGACAAGCGTGGCGAGTCACTGGCAATTAGCCTTGATATAGCCAAGGCTTTTGATCGGGTCTGGCACAAAGCTCTTCTCTCCAAGCTCCCGGCATACGGTTTGCCGGCTCAGTTCTATACCTGGATTGCTAGCTTCCTGCTTGAGCGTAGGATCCGTTTCCTTTCGGATGGATGCGCTTCGCGGTTCATGTCAGTGAACGCTGGTGTTCCTCAAGGCTCCGTTCTATCCCCCACGCTGTTCCTTTTGCATATCAATGACATGCTTCCTCTTGGAAACATTCATTGCTATGCAAATGATAGCACAGTGCATGGGGGATATAACAGTCACCCAACGGCTGGGCGGGTAGACACCGAAATGATGGTGTTGAACCTCATTTCTTAATGGGGCTCCGATAATCTGGTGGAGTTCAATGCCAAGAACACACAAATGTGCGTGTTCACAGCGAAAAAGTTGCCATTCCTTCCCCTTCTCTCTCTTCAGAGTACATTTCTAGGCCTGCAGAGCAGTATTAACATGCTCGGTAAGGATATCTGCTGAGATCTGAACCAAAAGGACTAACGCTGTTCCTTCTGCATATCAATGACATGCTTCCTCTTGGAAACATTCATTGCTATGCAGATGGTAGCACAGTGCATGGGGGATATAACGGTCACCCAACGGCTGGGCGGGTAGACACCGAAATAAAGCTTCAGGGTACATTTCTAGGCCTGCAGAGCAGTGTTAACATGCTCGGTAAGAATATCCGCTGCGATCTGAACCAAAAGGACTACATCGACACCGTGACTAAAAATGCCTCACGTAAACTCGATGTCCTGAACAAGGTGCGGCGATTCTTCTTGCCTAATCAGTTGTGTCTATTATACAAGACACAGGTGCGGTCTAGCGTGGAGTATTTCTCTCACCTTTGAGACGGCTCCGCAAAGTACCTTCCCGATGCCTCAGACAGATTGCAGCGCCGCGCTGTGCGCATTATTGGCAATACAGAAGTCACTAACACTTTCGAGCCTTTGCAATTGCGTAAAGATATTGCGTCACTCAGCGTCTTTTACCGTTTATACCATGGCGAGTGCTCTGAAGAACTCTTTGACCTCTTCCCTCCTTCTTCCTTCCTCCACAGGAGTACGCGTGCTGCTCCTCGGAGTTAACAATTTACAGTCTCTAATATTCCATCACGCACAAAGAAATTTGGTGACTCGTTTCTTTGTCACACTTCCAAAAAATGGAATAGTCTACCAGCACACGTATTCCCTCCTACCTATGACATAGGGTCCTTGAAACGAGGCGTGAAGAGGCACTTTGTGGGCCGGCAGAGTGAGGGTGACTGATGCTACGTTTCTTACGCTGCACCAGTTGTCCTCGAGCCTGGACTTCATTTCCAGTTAAGTTTAGGTGTAGTGGGCTCATTCGCCGGGCTTAGTATAAAAAAGTCGCCATGCTAGCTAGATCAGCATACGCGACAGCGCAATGATTATATGGATGTATTTATGTAAAAATCTTCCAAATAAATTAGGATCAGCAGAGACCCCATGCGAACAATTGTGTGATTTCCTTCGTGAGACTAACTAAGGGTTAAAGTGAGACTAGGTACATAGGAAAAAAATAATTGTATTGTAAGATGTCTTCTAACTGAGGGCACATGGATGTGTTCCCAAGAATGCCGGCAACTTTATCTCTTGGGAATGCCAGGCTAATACGCTGGCATAGGCCCAGCCCTCTCTTTACCAGAGGCCTCAATAAGGCGAGCACTTAACTGTTCAACAAGCTGGCTTGTCTGCAACCCTTATGGACCCATTGTCTCCACCGCACGCGGAACAAACAAATAATTACGGCAAAATAAATAACTTTAAATCGTCCATATTTTTTTAGCATGACTTTCAGGTGTATGGGCTGCTGAATATGCTGAATTGGCGCAAGAAACTGCACAGCTTTAAGAAACACTTATTTATCAACATTAGAGTTGCTCTCCTATATTTCCAAAATAAAAATATTTTATTCAAACATTCTCCATCTGACAAATACAAACACAACAAAAAATTATTAGCCAAATAAGTGCAGCTGTTCTAAGGTGATGCGTGAACATACATTCGTGGCAATTGGTGTGTATTATAAAGAAGATAACAGCGTTTTACTTACCAATAAAACGTTTAATAAGCGAGTTGCCTTATTCGAAGCCTACAATTCACTTAAGTGCCTGGTTTCTTTTCTTGTATTCGGGTGCGATATTCTTAATTCTCAACTAAAGAACATATCATTATAATGTTTTGACAGTTTACGTATTTGTTCTCGTACCTTCAGAACTGCTTTCTAGAATAGAATAGAATTTTTATTTGCATTATGCCATGTACATAAATTTTGGATTGAAACTGAAAAAAGACGACAACCTCAGGCGGGAATCGAACCACGCACCTTCCGCATTCCGGGCGGCTGCCTTAACCACTTCGCTACCGAGGTCTGGCTATTCAACCGTCGAAATTTGTCAGTGCATGATGCCTATCTCAGAGGTGAAAACTTCTAAGATTTGATGAAGCAATGTTGACTAAAAACATACTAAAATATAAAACAATAATCTATAAACGCAGCTTCATCTTAACCGAATGTTCAAAAATTTGTAAAAATATTTCTTTCGGATCTCAGAGGTGAAAACTTCTAAGATTTGATGAAGCAATGTTGACTAAAAACATAAGCATCAAGCACTGACAAATTTCGACGGTTGAAAAGCCAGACCTCGGTAGCCAAGTGGTTAAGGCAGCCGCCCGGAATGCGGAAGGTGCGTGGTTCGATTCCCGCTTGAGGTTGTCGTCTTTTTTCAGTGTTTAAAATTTTACTTAATTTGGTTTTGCTCGAATCTCGAATATTTGATTTAACTTGTATGTTTTTATTGAAGTATTCAGGATATTTTTTTACAAAAAAGCACATTTCAGCTATGTACAAACAGGGTAGATTTAGTATCTTATGTTGCTGGAATAGTGGTTTACATGAGTCTTTTTGTCTAATATTACATAATGCCCTGATGCAGCTTTTTTGAGCTCTAACCGACTTTTTTGAGCGCTTGATTCACAACGATCTAAGCCTACAGCGGTGCACACCCCCACCACAACGTTACCGTTTGAGGTGGAGTTCGCTAACATCCGCGGACTCCATGCAAACCTCAATGCCGTCCACCACCATCTTGAGACGGCACGGCCAGCAATGTTGTTTCTGACGGAGACGCAAATAATCCGCCCAGCTGACACCATCTACTTGAACTATTCCGGCTTTGTGCTTGAAGAATCCTTCAGAGCCAAAGCCGGAGTTTGCTTATTCGTTCGGGCGGATGTTTGCTGTCGCCGTCTGCGCTGTCTGGAGGACCCTTCTTTCTGCTTCGTAGTGGTATACGTCAACTTAGGCTCTCATTGCCGTGTCTACGTCTGCGTCTACCGATCCTATAACGGCGACATGGAGTCAACTCGACTAATTGAACATCTTAGTCGGGTAGCAGACGATGCGCAGGAGCAATATCCATCGGCAGAATTTTTGTTTTTGGGGGACTTCAACGCCCACCATGAGTTGTGGATAGGTTCGTCCAAAACAGACCATGCTGGTAGAACTGCCCACGTATTCGCTCTCACGCATGACCTGACGCAACTGGTGAACCAGCCCACCAGGATCCCAGTCATAGTTGGCCATGCGCCCTCGTTACTCGACCTTCTGCTGACGAGTCGCTCAGCTGGACACCGAGTGGAGATTCGAGCTCCTTTAGGTTCCTCGGATCACTACTTGATATCCAGTATAGTGCCCTTGGCATCGCGCCCGCCAACAGCTGTTTCGAAACGCCACATTTGGCACTACTGTCGGCAGAATGGGACGGTATGCGGGAGTATTTTGCATCCGTCCCTTTGAGGCAGCGCTGCTTCATTAGGAAGGACCCGACCGCTAGCGCCAATGCCGTTGCTGATGAAATAGTATTAGGAATGGAATATTATATTCCACACTCCTATGTCATCAGTAAAGGCAGGCGCAACCGCTAAAAGAAAATAACTGGTTCAATCGCGATGTGCCAGCGCTGTTGAGAGCACTCAGACGGCATACCGCGATTGGATCAGAAGTAAAGCTCATGGGGATCCCGAAACTCGCTTACTAAAAGCAGCTTATAATAACGCCACCAAGTCGTGTAAGAGGGCCTACATTAGAGCGGATGCCCAGCGCGTTGCACGAGTAGGCCAAGAACTCCTGACGCATCCTACGGGCAGCCGTAGCTACTGGCGTCAGGCCAAAGCCATGCAATCCAACTTCTGCCAACCCTCGCTGTCTCCACTGAGATGTCCTGACAGAACTTTAGCTCACAAGCCGCAGGAAAAGGTCGATCTCCTGGCCAAACTCTTTGCGGCTAACTCCCGAATCGATGACTGTAATGCACTGTTATTCTCAATTCTTTACTAAATCTGATATTAAAATCAGGCAGTGTGATGTCCGTGCGGAGCTGCAGTCAATCGATGTCCGAAAAGCTAACGGTCCTGCTGGCATCCCAGCAATAGTCCTGAAAATGTGTGCAGCTGAGTTGTCCCCCTGTGTTAACGCGTCTGTACCGTCTCTCGCTCTCTTTGGGTTGTGTGCCGGAATCTTGGATCAATATGGGTTTCGGCCAAAACGGTCAACGGGTGATCTTCTAGCGTACGTCACACATCTCTGGGGTGAGGCTATTGACAAGCGTGGCGAGTCACTGGCAGTTAGCCTTGATATAGCCAAGGCTTTTGATCGGGTCTGGCACAAAGCTTTTCTCTCCAAGCTCCCGGCGTACGGTTTGCCGGCTCAGTTCTATAACTGGATTGCTAGTTTTCTGCTTGAGCGTAGGATCCGTGTCCTTTCGGATGGATGCGCTTCGCGGTTCATGTCAGTGAACGCTGGTGTTCCTCAAGGCTCCGTTCTAACCCCCACGCTGTTCCTTCTGCATATCAATGACATGCTTCCTCTTGGAAACATTCATTGCTATGCAGATGATAGCACAGTGCATGGGGGATATAACGGTCACCCAACGGCTGGGCGGGTAGACACCGAAATAAAGCTTCAGGGTATGTTTCTAGGCCTGCAGAGCAGTGTTAACATGCTCGGTAAGGATATCCGCTGCGATCTGAACCAAAAGGACTACATCGACACCGTGACTAAAAATGCCTCACGTAAACTCGATGTCCTGAACAAGGTGCGGCGATTCTTCTTGCCTAATCAGTTGTGTCTATTATACAAGACACAGGTGCGGTCTAGCGTGGAGTATTTCTCTCACCTTTGAGACGGCTCCGCAAAGTACCTTCTCGATGCCTCAGACAGATTGCAGCGCCGCGCTGTGCGCATTATTGGCAATACAGAAGTCACTAACACTCTCGAGCCTTTGCAATTGCGTAAAGATATTGCGTCACTCAGCGTCTTTTACCGTTTATACCATGGCGAGTGCTCTGAAGAACTCTTTGACCTCTTCCCTCCTTCTTCCTTCCTCCACAGGAGTACGCGTGCTGCTCTTTGGAGTTAACAATTTACAGTCTCTAATATTCCATCACGCACAAAGAAATTTGGTGACTCGTTTCTTTGTCACACTTCCAAAAAATGGAATAGTCTACCAGCACACGTATTCCCTCCTACCTATGACATAGGGTCCTTGAAACGAGGCGTGAAGAGGCACTTTGTGGGCCGGCAGAGTGCGAGTGACTGACGCTACGTCTATTACGCTGCACTAGTTGTCCTCGCGCCTGGACTTCATTTCCACTTAACTTTAGGTGGAGTGGGCTCATTTGCCGGGCTTAGTATAAAAAAAGCCGCCATGCTAGCTAGATCAGCATACGCGACAGCGCAATGATTATATGGATGTATTTATGTAAAAATCTTCCAATTAAATTAGCATCAGCAGAGACCCCATGCGAACAACTGTGTGATTTCCTTCCTGAGACTAACTAAGGGTTAAAGTGAGGCTAGGTACATAGGAAAAAAATAATTGTATTGTAAGATGTCTTTTAACTGAGGGCACAGGTATGTGTTCCCAAGAATGCCGGCAACTTTATCTCTTGGGAATGCCAGGCTAATACGCTGGCATAGGCCAGTCCTCTCTTTACCAGAGGCCTCAATAAGGCGAGCACTTAACTGTTCAACAAGCTGGCTTGTCTGCAACCCTTATGGACCCATTGTCTCCACCGCACGCGGAACCAACAAATAATTACGACAAAATAATTACCTTTCAATCGTACATATTTTTTTTTAACCATGACTTTCAGGTGTATGGGCTGCTGAATATGCTGAATTGGCGCAAGAAACTGCACAGCTTTAGGAAACACTTATTTATCAACATTAGAGATACCCTCTTAAATTTCCAAAATAAAAATATTTTATCCAAACCTTGTCCTCCTGACAAATAAAAACACAACAAAAAAGGATTAGCCAAATAAGTGCAGCTGTTCTGAAGTGATGCGTGAACATACATTCGTGGCAATTGATGTTTATTATAAAGAAGATAACAGTGTTTTACCTACCAATAAAATGTTTAATAAGCGAGTTACCTTATGCGAAGCCTACAATTCACTTAAGTGCCTGGTTTCTTTCATTGTGTTCGGGTGCGATATTCTTAATTCTCAACTTAACAACATTCTATTATAATTTTTTGATAGTTTACGTTGTTGTCCTCGTACCCTCATAATTGTTTAATACACAATGATCTAAGCCGCCATGCTAGCTAGCTAGGGCAGCATACGCGACGTCAAAATGATTAAACGAGTGATTTTTTGTAAAAATCTCCCAAATAAATTAGGATCAGCAGAGACCCCATGCAAACACTTGTGTGATTTCCTTCGTGAAACTGACTAAGGGTTAAAGTTAAAGAAGGTACACAGAAAAAAAAAATTGTAGTGTAAGATGTCTTCTAACTGAGGGCACATGGACATGTTCCCAAGAATGCCGGCAACTTTATCTCTTGGGATTGCCAGGCTAATACGCTGGCAAATGCCAGTCTTCTCTTTACCAGAGGCCTTAATAAACCGAGCACTGAACTGTTCAACAAGCTGGCTTGTCTCCAACCCCTATAGACCAATTGTCTCCACCGCACGCAGAACCAATCGTCGCCGTAGAGCGAAAAGTCACCAAGTCGCAGTTTGACCGAAATTGACTTAGAAATGTCATCAACATCACCGATTTTTTCTGCAAATTTCAATCTTACTGTCATGTCAATAGGTATCATAGTTTTTATTTTAGGAAGTGCGAAAAATCATTAACACTTACTTACGACTACAACATTTTACTCGAAAATAAACTAACTTACTTAAACATTTTTTCTTTATTGGAAAGAGTTGCAAATCTGTACCTAAGTCGGGTTAATTACTTTTCCTTTTATTAGTAGTGGATGGTAACTAGGATCCAATATTTTCTAAAGTTAACTTAAACCATTTGATTAGTTTAAAAATGACGGTTTCGATACAGAACATGTCGCTTCTTTACAAGAACAACGTGACATCTCATCAAAAACGATTTTTTAATTCTTTGATATTCAAAACCGCAATGTCAAATTTTATTTTCTACAAAAACGCGACATTTTTTGAGTGAATGTTCGAGGAGTTATGAGTGAAAGAGACGACACGGCCGTGGCAAGTGGCGTTGTCACGTTGTCTCTTTCGGTGTGGCGCTCGACTTCGACAACGCGACGCGATAGTTGGCCCCGCACGCGCGACGAGTGAAGTGCTCCCGCTTTTCTCAAAAAACGTGGCATCACGAGTATACCACATTTTTAGTGCAAAGGTATGTTTCTAGTTGTTATTTACTTTAACTTTTATAATGTTTTTTAATTATTTAACGCGTTTTTGTTGTAAAACTCATATGTATTGAGAATGAGACAATTAATATTGTCACATTATTGATGAAACAGTCACAAGTTTTCTTTGTGATATATTTGATTGTAACCATGTTGTTGATGAATCGTTTTAAAATACTATGGGTTATTTTATTTATTATCATTATTTTTGAAAACCTTTTAGTTTGGGCTTATAATTATGCTAAAATGTTACATTATACGTGCTAAAATAAAATCACTTTTACGAATTTGTTTTTCAGATGGGATCGCGATCTAGGAAGTTGGTTCAATTAGCTATTATTAAAAATAACTTAAGTGTACAACTAAGCGATTCAAACTCTCAGATAGATATTTCAACACAAGACGAGAATGAAAATTCTAAAAGCTCGAACTTGCAGACATCAACAGAAGGTATTTTTTTACTTGTACTGATATTATTTGTTCTAGTTATGTTCCTATAATTTCATTATTTCAATCCTCTTTGTAGACAAAGACATCGCAGCAGATTCCATCCGACCTCGTAGTAATTCGACTAATAGCAGCAGTTCCTCTAGTTCAAGTAGTTCTTCGAGTTCTAGCAGTTCTTCAAGCAGTGGTCCATCTATGTATCAAGGTAAGTTAGTTAAATGTAGAGTGTAATGGTGTGGTATTTGTTCGATCAATTACCATTTATAAAATGGCCTACGGAACTGTTTTAAATTATATTAATCGACATGAAACTGTATAATTGCTAATTTTCACTTTAGAAGCTGTTAAAAAAACAATGTGTTTGTTTTTATAAACCTCAATTTTATAATACAAGTAGCAGCCCGTCGTAGTTTTTGCACTCGAATTTTGTGAGAATAGTGGGATCTAAACTTCTACACTCCAAGAAATTGATTGCATTTTTAACGTTTCAGACAGCGACGACTCAGTAAAGGATCCTAATTATGAAGTCCAACAAACAAAACGTGCTGAATATTTTTCTGATACTGACGTGGAACAAGATGTCACTACCAACTGTAATAACATTTTGGATGATCAAAATTTGGTAACATCTAATATGGTATCAATAAACGCGGAAAATTACGAAGAACCACATTCATCTACAAACAAACCTGCTATGGTATTCAACGATCTCGGTGTGACAGAGAACAGCGACTATTCTGCGATTGAAAACGTAAGTAACGAAAATGCTGCAAGTCCAGTAGTGTACAATTCTAGTCCAACTAAAACTGGTAAAAAAAGAAGATTAAATGAAGCAAACTGGAAAGTCAATGTAGCTAAACGACTGAGAAATAGTGGAAAGCCTTATCAATCTACCAAATCAAAAAAAAACATACCAAGCCGTGAGTTGAAACCTTCTTGTAAAGACAAATGTAAATTTAAATGCGGCTCTAAATTTACAGAGGAGCAAAGACAGACCATTTTAAATGACTACTGGAGCTTAGGTGCAATAGAAAAACAATGGACGTTTATTGCTAATAGCGTAGACATAGTCATCCCAAAACAACGTTATGTTAAAGTTGATTCGGATGGAAATGTCGCAACTATTCGAAACAACAACAACGCTTTCTTTCTGACTATTTCGGGTGAAAAAACAAGAGTTTGTAAATTGTTCTTCAAAAACACTTTGGGGATTAATAATCGACCCATAGAAACAGCTTTGAAAAAGAAAAATAGCAACACTAATATTTCATCCATGAAAGATAACCGAGGTACTCATTCAAACCATTATTCAGTGGACGAAAGCATTAAAAATGACATCAAATTGTTTATTGAGTCTATACCGAAGATTGAGTCACACTACATCCGGTATAACTCAAAACGACATTATATTGATGGTAGCAAAGCTGTCACAGATCTTCATAGAGATTATGTGGAAAAATGCAAAACTCAAAACGTCCCTTATGGAACCTACATTACGTTTTATCGTATTTTCACACAAGATTTTAACATTTCGTTTTTCACTCCTAAAAAGAATTTATGCGATGTATGCGAAGACTATAAAAACAGCCCAGATGAAGAGAAAGAATCTAAGAAACAAAATTATGAATTACATATTAAAGAAAAGAATTGGTCTCGTATTGAAAAAGAAAAAGATAAGAACAACAAAAATATTTTAGTAGCGGTCTATGATCTTCAAGCAGTGTTCCAATGCCCCAAAGGGGACGTCTCAGTTTTTTACTACAAGTCTAAACTAAATGTACTTAATTTAACTATCTATAACTTACAAAATAATTCAGTTGAGAGTTATGTATGGGATGAGTCTAACGCCAATAGAGGTGTCAACGAAATTGGTACCTGTGTTTACAAATACCTAGAGAAAATTTCCGCAACGGCTGAAGACCTCGATGTTGTCTTTTATTCAGACAATTGTGCCGGACAGCAAAAAAATAAGTTTATGATCTCAATGTACACTTACGCAGTCAAAACTCTGCCAAATCTCAAATCAATCACACATAAATACCTCATTAAAGGACATACGCAGAACGAGGGCGATTCAGCTCACTCTCAAATCGAGAGAGAAGTTAAAAGGCAACTGAGATCAGGACCTATGTATACACCTGACGCATTTATCGGGGCTATAAAGGCGGCACGGAAAAAAAGCGAGCCATTTCATGTTAATGAAATGTGCTTCGATGATTTTTTTGATTGGAAAAGTATATGCACTCTAATAAACTTTGCAATAACGAAAGATGAAGACAATAATAATGTAAAACTGGCTGGACTAAAGGTGATAAAAGTTCAAAGGTCTGATCCCGATGCCATATTTTTCAAAGAATCATTCGCTGATGAATTATTCAAGAAAGCTATAGTGGTGAAAAAAAAGAGAAATCATAATAGCCAAAGCATTAATTTAGATTTACAAAAAGCCTATCTTCAGAAACCTGGACTAGCCGAAAGAAAAAAAGCTGACCTCATGGATTTGGTCAATAAAACCCTCATTCCTAGATACCACAAGCCATTTTACGAATCATTGTAATAAGACTGATTAAGTATAAAGATTTTTTGAATTGTATTTTTAGAAAGATATTATATTTAATTGCTACACTTAAAATGATAGTGTTTTTATTGGAGAATTGATAAAAGAATTTGTGATTCTATGTTTATGAAGGGTGATGGCAATGTTCCTATTTTGAATTTCTAATACTATAAAACTCGGTGCCATATTTGTGTTAGAAATTATTTATTACTATTATATAACTTTAAGTACAGTTCAATTTTTGATTTTTGATTTGTATGAAAGTAAATTTTTAGTTATTTTATAATTTTAATTAAAGCGAGTACTTAGTACTATGTGATTGATTGTGATCTCTTGTTGATTATTGTGCCTTAAACTAATTTCATGGTGTAAGTAAGCCATTGTTTTGGTGAATTTGTATTTTTTAAAATACAATATATTTATTTTGACAGTGTGTTTTATTTAACTATCACACAGCTTTACACCTATATTTAACACCTTCAATGTGATATAACAATATGTTACAAGCATTTTGTGACATATTTTCATTAAAAACGTGACATGTGTTTCTGTGTTTTTTTAAACCCGTTTTTTTACTTATTTCGTATTGAACTGGGGTTTCTTTTTCTTATTTTTAGTAAGAACATTAATAACTGCATCAATTTAATTGTTTTCCTACAGTAAAATTATCAATATTTTTGAATTTATCATTACTTAAATGTTTGAAATTGCTCTCCTGTAAAGTTGTGGTTTAAAAAATACCACGTTATTCTTGTAAAGAGGCGATGTATGCAAAAGCTAACTAAGTCCACTTAGTGACTTTTTAACCAAGAATTATGATAATTTGCACTACCATACGTAAGAGCGAGAAATCATTAAACTTGATTAATCAGTTCCATCCTAATGGAGCAGTCACAAAGCTTTGTTCCGAACAGCCGCTAAAACGTTTTGGTGATAATTTTAAGCAACATCTCCAAACGTCTATTATACTTGTGCTATTTAGTTAGTTTTAAGTCTTTGATTTTGCCGCGTAGATGGTTAGTGACTTTTATTCACCGCGCTGACATCGGCGGATGCGCATGCGCTTGAATTTTTTTTTGTGCCGACGTAATTTTACACCTTATTGGATATTTGTTTCAAGCGTCTCAAATGCTTTACGGAGCCAAAATCTTCAGTGCTATTGGCTTTGGTAGATACCGAAATAGAGCTCAATCTTTACGCCTCCTATGTACCACTCGTACAGCGGGGACCGGAAGATTAACCACATTGATAATTTACCAACTAAGTCAGTTGGCTGATCTAGCTCTGGTTCGTTATCTCTCGGCGCAGTTAGTCATTCTGAGGAACTTTGATGCCCACAACCAACAGTGGTTGTTCCCGTTACAGATGACCGACCACACTGGGAGAGACGCGCGTAGACTTGCGTTATCGCAAGATCTCTCCCACCTTGTAAACTGCGCTACGCGCGTACCAGGCATAAATTCACGTACTGCCAACTGCCTGCACCTTCTGCTGACGACTGATCCAGACAAACTTTCCATATCGGTATCACCCCTTTGGGATCATCCGATTACTGTCTGGTGAAATTTGTATCCTTTACTCCCCACCTGATCAAAACCCCAGTTGTACTTATGAGACAGGAGTGTCGATAAAATTTAGCAGACTGAGTTGAGATGCGACATTTCTATGCATCTTTTCCTTGGCAGCAGTGCTGTTTTTCTTCAGACTATCCGTCTTAATACTGCGGGGTGTGAAATATTACATTCCATATTCCGATATTCCATCGGGTAGCAAAGCTTGCCCCTGGTTTAACGCTGACTGTCGCAGCGCCGACGCGCAGAAACAGTCAGCTTTCTTAGCCTGATGCTCGAGCGCGCAAATCGTCGGGTACCCAGACCCTAAAGAAAGCCTATAACGAAGCCGCCAAGTCCAGTAAAAGTACTTTACATAGGGTACGATTCAATCACATCGGCCCCATCGGTGTTAAACTCGCTTCGCACCCATTTGGAAGTAGGGCGCTTTGGTCCCTTTCCAAAGCAGCCAAAGCGAATTTTAGTCGCCCTTTACTTCCACCGCTGAAAAAGTCTGACGGTTCTCTTGCCCACACTGCAGCTGAGAAGGCAACTTGTGTGCCTCTCTTTTTGCAAAGAACTGACGTCTGTAAGTCGCCAGCAAAGTTCCACCTAAGTTACCTAAGCTGACCCCTCTATGGGAGAACTTCACATCCGCAGCAAAGAGGTACTCAAAGCTCGCCGTACTCTACACAGTGAATAAGACTAGTGGTTCTGATGGAATCCCGGCCATTGTGTCACGTAACGGTGCACCTGAGTTGTCTCCTGTTCTAACACGCCTGTATCGCCTCTCACTTGAGATTGGTCTAGTTCTTCAGTCGTGGAAGCAGGCTAATGTGCAGCCTGTGCCCAAAAAAGTTAGCAGTGCCGATCCATCTAACTATAGGCCGATTTCAGTCACGTCCATATTCTGCAAGATTATGGAACGTGAACTGAACTTTCGACTGCTGGCATGCCTTGAGACCAATGATCTCCTTAGTGACCGCCTGTTCTGATTTTGCCGCGGTCAGTCGAATGGAGATCTTTTTGTGTATGCTATCCATCTTCGGAATGAAGCGATCGAGAAACACGGCAAAGCCCTTGCTGTCTCGCTTAATATCTCCAAAGCCTTTGATAGGGTCTGGCATGGCAGCCTAATTAGTAATCTCCCCGCATATGCATTCTCTGAAGGCCTTTGCATCTGGATCACTGACTTACTCGGGAAACGCGGAATATGTATGTGTATTTATTAATATAATTTTTATAAAAGTACAACAACTGCATTAGATTACTTCCTTTTTGATTTTGACTAGATATTTATTCTAATAAAATTAATAAAAATAATTATTGTAATTAAGAATAATCACTAAAACACCTTTTGTTTTTCCTAAGTTTAGTCGTATTTTAACTAACTGGAGTTATTCTCTTTGAAAATAATACAAACACGGGCAAAAACTCACCAACTACATTCTACAAATCGATAACTAAAATGTTTGTACAAGATTTGAGGGCGAAAAGTAATTAAGTTTGTTTTTTTTCATTATCTCTGAAAATAAATGTAATACATTGAATGTAGTAATTTTACCTAATGCACTAATTTATTTTCCAACTTATGAGACCATAAAATTAGAAAGATGTTATACCAAAACTAAGTTATATTTTTTTTTGTGTAGTAAAACTTTAAACCTTCGTAACTCAAATGTCAGTTTTACCCACTTAGTGACTTTTCGCTCTACGGCGACGAAATAATTACTACAAAATAAATACATTTAAATCGTCCATTTTTTATTTTATTATGACTATCAGGTGTATGGGCTGAATATGCTAAATGGGTGCAAGAAACTGCACATCTTTAGGAAACACTTAATTAACAAAATTAGAAATGCCATCCTAATTTTCAAATTAAAAATATTTTATCCAAACCTTTTCCTCCTGACAAATACAACCACAACAAAAAAGGATTAGCCAAATAAATGCAGCTGTTCTGAAGTGATGCGTAAGGTTTACTATTGCTTTATAAAAAACGTATGACAAAAGATCATGTTACAAACAACGTTTGAAAAACTAATCATAAGACAAACTTTCTTTTCGTTAACTTATTACTATAAAAAGTATCATTTGACATAATACAGGTTTGGCAAATGTTTTACTTAGAAAATATTTCTAATGTTACAATATTATTTGAATAATATTCACTTGACTAAATAATTCGTTTGCCAAATTGGTGCTTTTACAAACAAGTATGGTATATTAGGTATGATATATTTCATCTATCAACCCATCAAGTGACCTACAGGTGTGTAGGGCAGCTAGTATTTGTTAAATGTTATTTATGCTTTACGTTGTTTTGCCAAATAACAATGTTTAAAAAATAATCAATTTGTGAAATAATGTTTTATTTTAGCATAATGAAAATTTTTTATAAATATATTATCTATTGAGAAGTTTAATTAACAATGCTTTGTAAAATGATAATCAAGTATAATTTTGTCAAATGTTATTTGTCAAATGAAAATTTGTTATTTGTTTTTGTCAAATGATTGGACACCGATGCGAAAACATGAATTCGTGGAAATTGATGTTTATTATAAAGAAGATAACAGCGTTTTACCTAAAAAATAAAACGTTTAATAAGCGAGTTACCTTATTCGAAGCCTACAATTCACTTAAGTGCCTGGTTTCTTTCTTTGTATTCGGGTGTGATATTCTTAATTCTCAACTAAACAACATCCAATTACAATGTTTTGACATCTTACGTAGTTGTTCTTGTACCCTCATAATTGTTTGATACACAATGACCTACGCCGCCATGCTAGCTAGCTAGGGCAGCATACGCGACAGCAGAATAATTATATGGATGTATTTATGTAAAAATCTTTCAAATAAATTAGGATCAGCAGAGACCCCATGCAAACAGTTGTGTGATTTACTTCGTGAGACTAACTAAGAGTTAATGTTAGAGTAGGTACATAAAAAAAATAATTGTAGAGTAAGATTTTCCTAAGAATACCGGTAACTGTATCTCTTGGGAATGCCAGGCTAATACGCTACGCTAAGTCTTCTCTTTACCAGAGGCCTCAATAAGGCGAGCACTTAACTTTTCAAAAAGCTGGCTTGTCTCCAACCTCTATGGTTCCATTGTCTCCAACGCACGCGCAACCAAAAAATAATTACGGCAAAATAAATACCTTTAAGTCGTCCATATTTTTATTTATCATGACTTTCAGGTGTATGGGCTGCAGAATATTCTGAATAGGCGCAAGAAACTGCAAAGCTTTAGTAAACACTAATATATTAACATTACAGATGCCCTCCTAAATTTATAAAATAAAAATATTGTATTCAAACCTTTTCCTCCTGACAAATACAAACACAACAAAAAAAGTTTAGCCAAAAAAGTGCAGCTGTTCTGAAGTGATGCGTAAACATACATTCGTAGCAAATGATGTTTATTATAAAGAAGATAACAGCGTTGTACCTACTAATGTTTGTGTTATTATGTTACAAAAACAGTATTGTCTAAACGTTTAATAAGCGATTTACCTTCTTGGAAGCCTAAATTTCACTTATGTGCATGGTTTCTTTTCGTACCCTCATTATTGTTTGATACACAATGATCTTAGCCGCCATGCTAGCTAGCTAGGGTAGCATACGCGACAGCAGAATGATTATATCGATATATTTATGTATAGTCTTCCAAATAAATTAGGATCAGCAGAGACCCCATGCGACCAGTTGTGTGATTTCCTTTGTGAGACTTACTAATGGTTATAGTTACAGTAGGTACATAGAAAAAAAAATAATTGTTGTGTAAGATGCCTTCTAACTGAGGGTATTTGGACATGTTCCCAAGAATGCCGGCAACTTTATCTCTTGGGATTGCCAGGCTAATACGCTAGCAAAGGCCAGTCTTCTTTTCACCAGGAGCCTTAATAAATCGAGCACTGAACTGTTCATCAAGCTGGCTTGTCTCCAACCCATATAGACCAATTGTCTCCACCGCACGCAGAATCAATAAATAATTACGACAAAATAAACACCTTTAAATCGTCCATATTTTTTTTTACCATGACTTTCAGGTGCATTAGCTGCTGAATATGCTAAATCGGTGCACAAAGCTGCACATCTTTAGGAAACACTCATTTAACAAAATTAGAAATGCCCTCCTAATTTTCAAAATTAAAAATATTTTATCCAAACCTTTTCTCCTGACAAATACAACCACAACAAAAAATAAATAAGCCAAATAAATGCAGCTGTTCTGAAATGATGCTTAAACATAAATTCGTGGAAATTGATGTTTATTATAAAGAAGATAACAGCGTTTTACCTAAAAAATAAAACGTTTAATAAGCGAGTTACCTTATTTGAAGCCTACAATTCACATAATGTGCCTGGTTTCTTTCCTTGAATTCGGGTGCGATATTCTTAATTCTCAACTAAACAACATCCAATTACAATGTTTTGACATCTTACGTAGTTGTTCTCGTACCCTCATAATTGTTTGATACACAATGACCTACGCCGCCATGCTAGCTAGCTAGGGCAGCATACGCGACAGCAGAATAATTATTTGGATGTATTTATGTAAAAATCTTTCAAATAAATTAGGATCAGCAGAGACCCCATGCAAACAGTTGTGTGATTTACTTCGTGAGATTAACTAAGGGGTAAAGTTAGAGTAGGTTCATAAAAAAATAATTGTAGAGTAAGATTTCTTCTAACTTAAAGCACATGGATATGTCTTGGGAATTCCAGACTTATACGCTGGCATAGGCTAGTCTTCTCTTTACTAGAGGCCTCAATAAGGCGAGCTCTTAACTTTTCAAAAAGCTGGCTTGTCTCCAACCTTTATGGTTTCATTGTCTCCACCGCACGCGGAACCAATAAATAATTACGGCAAAAATCGTCTATATTTTTTATTACTTTCAGGTGTATGGGCTGCTGAATATGCTGAATTTTGCAAGAAACTGCACAGCTTTCCGAAACACTTATTTATTAACAATAGAGATGCCCTCCTAAATTTATAAAATAAAAATATTTTATCCAAACCTTTTCCTCCTGACAAATACAAACACAACAAAAAAAGTTTAGCCAAAAAATGTGCAGCTGTTCTGAAGTGATGCTTAAACATAAATTCGTGAAAATTGATGTTTATTATAAAGAAGATAACAGCGTTTTTCCTAAAAAATAAAACGTTTAATAAGCGAGTTACCTTATTCGAAGCCTACAATTCACTTATGTGCCTGGTTTCTTTCCTTGTATTCGGGTGCGATATTCTTAAATTCTTAACTAAACAACATCCAAATATAATAATTTTAACAGCTTA
>OY992526.1:10652128-10696128 GCA_963921215.1 Scoparia ambigualis
AACTTTCGCCTTTATAATATTAGTGTGATGTGATAAATGTTCTTTATCAAACTTTATAATCACGACTATTACCCCCGAAGGGTTAGTCAGAGACATAATAGGCAACGAGGACCGCAAAAGTAGTCCTCTGTCATAGTCCACTTTTAACGAAATAACGACTGCACATGGTGCTTAGCGTGACAGGTGGTGAGCCCATCACCGCTCTAAGCTGTTAGATGAATCTGCAGTCTTTAGTCCGTTAGTCGCCTTTTACGACTCCCAAGGGAAGGTTGGTAGTATTAATTCACCTCTACGCGACACGGTTGACATAAAATCTCTAATAAAAACCAAAAGTAACATCTACGATTAAAAAGAGTGGTGGAGCGATAGATATTTTTAGATTAGGAACAAAAAATTACCAAGTCTAAGTTAAAATAAAATTATATACACTTTTAAACTTTCGCGTTCCATTATGCAAACATATATAAACGGGATTTAACGCAAAACTATTTAGTAAAAGAATCCTAGGCATACCTTTTTATTAGCAGTCAGCCCGTGACCACGGCCGGTGCAATTCGGTCGAAACGTCGGGTATAAAAGGCATGCCTAGAATGCCTTTACTAAATAGTTTTGCGTTAAATCCCGTTTATATATGTGTGCAAAATAAAACTTGTTGTTATAAAGTGTTTCCATTTCGATGTAAAAGAATTTTTAACATCCAGGCTTCCAGGAAATCTCAGGGCCTTTTGGGCACAAAGGGAATAATTATTATATCATTAAACAAAGTCTCGGTACGACCCTTTCAAAAATTCTGAATATAATTTTCAATCTCTTCTAGTGAAATGAATAAAAAACGACGTCTTAAAATAAACGAAGCAATATTGTTCCACTGATGGGCTCATACATACATACATACATACAACCCCGAAGGGTTAGTCAGAGACTAGCCAATGAGGACAGCAAAAGCAGTACTCTACCATTGTACACTTTTCACCAAATATCAACTGCACACATGCAGCGTGACAGGTGGTGAACCCATCGCCGCTCTATGCTGTTAAATGTAAGTACAGTGATTTCACTCGAAATATAGTACCGTAGAACGGGGCTATTTGGTAAAATAGTATGGATAAAATTTGAATATTTATTTTTCCTTTAATTTTTAACAGATGAAGAAGTATGTGTTGCTTAATACAGATATAACTCTATAAAATACAAAAATAAAAAACATAGAATGAACAAACAGTAAGGTATATTTTAAAAAAGAAGGTGCCTTTCCAAATAGCCCCCAGGGTGGGGTTATTTGGTATCCATAGAAATGACATAGAAAATATCTTTATGAACTGTTTTTATTTCAATATAAACACGGACGGCGATATTTGGTAACATGCATTTAAAAATTTACAAATAATGCAAAAGTCAACACTAAATAATTTAACTTTTTACTTAAAAACTAATTTGAAACAAAACTGACAGACTCTCGCTAAATGTAGTTCTTGACATCCCACGCGCGGTGTTCTTTTCTCTGATTGGTCGAGATTGCCAGAAAACGGAGTTACCAAATGTTAGAGAATGAAAAGGTTGCGTTCACGTTAATATGTTTGCGATCGTTCAAAAATATTATTTTTTTCCAGAAAGCCCCAAGGTTACCAAATAGCCCTGTTCTACCGGTACATAAATTAGTCTTAAATAACATGACATACTTTATATATACACATACTTCCAACAGCATAGAGAGGCGATGGGCTCACCACCTGTCACGCTGAGCACATGTGCAGGAGCTCATTGCCTAGTCTCTGACTAACCCTTCGAGGATAATATAGCCGTGATTATTTATGTATGTATTATGTATGTAAAAAGTCTACGTCTCTTAGTCTTTGATGTAGAATTAATCGAGGACCGTAGTCAAAGTTGGGAAAGCCGAATCACACCTCAAGCCATTTGTCGAACTAATGGTCCATCAGAACTCGGAGACAATCCAACTGTTTGTCTTGCTGAAACTCTGTGGATACTCCGAATTACGTTGCGTTATTGAGATGTTAATTATTTGTTTTGTTTTGTTGCTGGGTTGTTTGCGTTTGACGGGCGAACGATTTGTTTGGACGTCCAATTAATGGTTATACAATTTACGAAGTAAACCAAAATGGTTGCTAGCATTGTAGTTAGTGATAATAATATAATTTATATCTATGTTTATTTGCAAACTTACATGCTAAGGGTATTTTTAATACAATATGACGGAATTACCCGGGTCGCGTAGCGGTGAAAAAACACTACCACCCCTTCTCTTCCTTTGGGTGTCTTAAAAAGCGACTAACGGACTATAGACTACACATAAATCCAATAGCGTGCAGTCGCTATCGTCGTCAGTAAAGTGGACTATGGTAGAGGACTACCTTTGCGGTCCTCATTGCCTAGTCTGTTATTAATCTTTCGGGGATGGTAGTCGAGATTAAGTATGTACGAGTATGTGTCTAAATAAAGTGTGCGTTTTATTCCACTAATAACTTTTAAAACTTTTTTACGCCACGGTAGCTGAGCATTACGCTTGGGCTCGTGCGGTCCTAGATTCATTTGGGATCAGGCAAAGTGTTTCCGGTTTCTGAGTGCGTACGTCTCATTTGGGAAACGTGGTAATTAATTTACCAAAAACTTGTTGCATTGACTTGATTTCGATAATGGAGCATTCTTTCAGCATTAGGACAGTACATATAGAATACTTCTTAAGCTATAAATTAATAAACTATACCCTTTTCTTCTACAGCTCTGCCGAAGACTTTGCGATGGACTTTATAAGTTAAAACAGGTCAGTTTAGATGTTTTTTTTTAATAACAGAGTCAATGTGAAATCCTAAACTAAGTGAGCTGTCCATGATCACACTTAAGTTTCGAATCTGGGTGACTTCCATTAAGGGACGCCCCGAATAAAGTAGATGGCATTTTAGTAGGGTGAGACTTTCTGCTGAATTTAATATGAAAACATTTTGTTTAAATAAAGTTTCAGTCAATTTCTTTCACACCAAATGATCCTATTCAAATCTGTCTGAAGAGTTCATAGTTGATCCACGTTATTTTTGCTCGGTATAACTTAACTTCATTAGCGTGGATTCTATTGCTGAAGTTAAGTACCTACGTCATAAATATTTAAAAAAATAATGGTCTCAAATGAGAACCTTGTGGAAAGCCGATCTAAAACCTTAGTGGCACATGACAACAAGGATGTTAAATCTCTTTCTTGTGTTAATAAAGGGTATATCTATCTTTATAGTTATTTTTGATCATTTTAACCCTAAATCTTGACACGTACTTGAAACATCGTCTTTGTCCGTCACAACGTGGTTTTGCATAATTACAACGAGCAATTCCCACGAAAACGTTAAACACAGAACGCCCGGTATATTTGTACAGATATTTAAAACAAACCCGGCCAATTCAATTGACAGTACCTTAGGGCTGACATCTGGGTCCTCGGTCCTATGTAAACGGTCACATCGAGTTTGCTGGTTGTTTGTCTGTGACATTTAAATTGAGCCTTTCTCTTTTGGGCTCTTGTGATGTTGTACTCTCGTTTTTGGAGTGTTTGAGGTGACTGTGACCAGGTATTTCGACCGCTATTTTCGGGGACCGGTACCACATTTCACTATTATACAATTATAAAGTGCTCACTATAAAAAAAAATTGCCACGAATTTATGTTTGCGCATCAGTTTTGAACGGTTAATTCCTATTTTTGGTTGTGTTTGTAATTATTAGGACAAGGTTTTGTATGAATGGAAATTGTTAGATATTCGCTTCGGGATACGGGGTTTTTTAAGTCGCGGTCGGGCCGCTTGTACATATATTATTATACTGCTATTTTTAAATACACTTCGTAAATTTTGGAGGTTTGTAATTAGCTTTAAGATTTTACATAGCTATAAAATATGTAGTAAAGTCATAGTCAAAGTCAAAGTCAAATTATTTATTCAGTGTAAACCTTTACCGGCACTTATTGACGTCAACACTAATAATAATTTAAAAGAAAATAGTTAACTAACTTGTAGTTAAGACTTAACAACTAATCTAACTAACTAACTAACTATAGTCTGTGCCAGACAAACGCGCATCGCTACCCCCAGTACCACTGCACGCCGAAAAAAAATCGCGTCGAACCGAAATATAAGCCGTGACGATAGAATTCTGTGTAAACAAACGTATCCTGATACGAGACAAAAATGGATGAATGTAACAACTGTTAACCATCCTAAAAAGAATAAATGAATTAAAATAAATAAATAAAAAAAATATTTTTCTGAGTGGTAGAGCCACGCTGCGTTGCAGCACGCATTGGGCCGGCTCGCCCGGCGTAATACCACCCTCTCACGAATATTCGGCGTGAAATAACGGCACTTGGTGCTGTTGTGTTTCGTCCGACCAGTGAGGGTTCCGGAGGCCCCTTCCCCCCCCCCCCCTCCTCCCAATTCCTATTCCTTCCTTAAACCTATTCCTCCCTTAAAGGCCGGCAACGCATCTGCGATTCCTCTGGTTTTGCAGGTGTCCATGGGCGGCGGTGATTACTTTCCATCAGGTGACCCGCCTGCTCGTTTGCCTCCCTCTTTTATAAAAAAAAAAAACAAAATAATATAATAAAATTGGCCTTGGTTTGATAATGGATGCCAGTAAACCAAATAAATAATAACAAACAAGCAAAATGGAAAAAGCTGTTAGCAAAGTTACAAGAAAGCATAAACATATAAGGAAACAGACGACGAATTAGTTGAGTAGAACCGAAAGGGCTGATCAGCTCAGCTTAATGTAGCGACTAATGCCTTGTCGCTGGTAACTTGAATTATAACGTGAGTGGGACTAAACACATTAAATAGTATTATACTATACACTGAAGACTATATATATATAAATAATAATAATCATTTATTTCAGACAGAAAATCCATATAAGTAAAATAATAATACACTTTAAAAATAAATAATTAATTGCAATTAAATAAACATTGATCCATAAAATTAATCCATAATATTTTGTTAGTAGAGTAGTTAGTAACAATTTTACTTATACTATGTTAATACTGTTAGTACTCATAAAATTACACATTAATCATTATATTTTATTTTTATTTTAGACCTATCACTAACTCCACCCAATGTTTCTGGATAGGACAGTCTCGTCTTTCAGCAATAACGTAAGCTATTATCCGTAAAGGATTAGTCAGAGGCTAAGGCAAGAGGAATGCGAAATCAGTCCAAAGTCAAAGTCAAATTATTTATTCAATGTAAACCTTAAAGGCACTTATTGACGTCAATACTAATAATAATAAAAAAACAGTTAACTAACTTTTAGTTGAGACTTAACAACTAATCTAACGAGCTATAGTCCTCTGCCATAATCCACATTTCACTAAATAACAATAGCATATGTGCGCGTGACGGGTGGTGAGCCCATCGCCGCTTCATGCTGTTGGATGTATGTGCAGTATTCAGTCCGTTAGTCACCTTTTACAATATCAAAAGTGAAGAAAGGGTTGGCAGTATTCTTTTAGTAACGAGCCACCAGGACTTCTTGGCGGGAAAGTGAAGCGTCATGTCTGCAGTTTTGTTTTATTTTATATAATTTGTGTTTTGTCGAATATTAATGTGAAATAATGGTGGATTAGTTACTGATAAGTGTTAGTGAACGTGCATGAGTGTTAGCAAATAAAACAGAACAGTGCAACATCACTTTTCAAATTTTCTCAAGAAGTCCGCGTGAGACCTGAATAAAGTCCCACAGCTTTATTGAGTCTCGAGGGGTTTGGGGGAAAATCATTTACCATTAAACGTTCATTATTACTCATTATCATCCACTTAATGTAAAGGAAATAATAATTACTATTAAAAACTTGACACTGGCTAAATGTGCAGATCGCACTAAGCCATTATTTAAGAGAAAAAAATCGAGCCACAAACACACAGCTCTGAACTGAACACATGAAATATTATAATATTATAAATCTGTGGAGTTTCTTGCGTCCGTTCTCCCGTTCTTCTCCACAACTAAAAGACTTTCTGAATACGGGTGCCCATCCATCCATATAAAGAAGTAAACTTAAGTTTAGACTATTCAAAATGCTTATTTTAAGTTAACTGAATAAAGAAAATGTTGAATTTTGAATTGAATTTTTTGAATTACTGTTGGAAAGCTCTGATCACTTTACCTCTCCAGGAAACGGCTTACTCTAAGCCTCTTAGAAGGAGACACAACTTTTTAAACATTAATTTAAGTTTAAATACATCCATACATAAATATAATCACGACTGTTGTCCCTGAAGGGTTAATCAGAGACTAGGCAATGAGGACCGCAAAAGGAGTCCTCTGCCATAGTCCACTTTTCACCAAATATCGACTGCACATGGTGCTTAGCGTGACAGGTGGTAAGCCCATCGGCGCTCTAAGCTGTTGAATGAATGTGCAGTCTTTAGTCCGTTAGTCGCCTTTTACGACACCCAAGGGAAGAGAGGGGATGGTAGTATTCTTTCACCGCTACGCGACACAGTAAACTTTAAATACTACTGGCTTCAAAAAGATTAAGTGGGTTTACGCATTTAGGTTTCCCATACAAACTTCCAAGTTAAATTTTTTAAAAACCAATATGTCAATTTTAATGAAACTTTGCATGCTGAATTAAATACAGGGATCTGAATAGTTAACAAACTATTTAGATTTTCGTGAATTTCTCTCAAGAAATAGTAATAACCCGAGTAACACTTGATATTTACACAAAGAAATGTTAAATATTTGTTTCTGAACAATCTTAAATTTGGCCGTAGTATAGCTACATTGTCACTGGACAGCGTAGCTCGTAGTCATTTGACTACGGCGTAGCAAAGTCATTACTAATTGACTCAAATGTATAAAGTACCGATACTCGAAAATAACGAAACTATGATAAAAATACTACTATCAACGCTGCCGCCCGGATTACGGAGGAAGTAAGTTCGTTTCCCAAATAAGGTTGTAATTTTCAATTCTTTAAGATGGTTTACGCATTTTGGATTCCATTCAAACTTCCAAGTCAAAATTTTTAAAAACCAATAAGCCAATTTTAATGCAACTTTGCATGCTGAAGCAAAATACAGGGATCTAAATAGTTTGTTGAAAACATTTTTAAAAAAGGTTTCTTTAGTTGAATTATTGCGATTTAAAGTCCACTATAGAAAGTTTAAAATCGCATTAACTCAATTATTTAAACGTGTTTTTTTAAATGTTTTCAACGAACTATTTAGATCTCTGTATGTTACTTTAGCATGCAAAGTTTCACTGTAATTGGCTCAATAGTTTAAAAAAAATTAGACTTGGAAGTTTGTATGGGAAACTAAAATGCGTAAACCCTCATATGCTATCATATTATTTCGATTTTGTAATATACCTAAATTTCCCCAGGGACGAAGAGAATGGCTTTCCCCTTCGTTAGAGGTCTTTACTTTTGTATGATATAGAGAGTCTACATCAATGACTTCCCTAATAGCGTCTCTGCTACCAGGCTATTTCTAGCCAACAATGTATGGTCCAGATGGCTCACTCGAGGAACCTCTAAACCCTACAGCCTATGCTAACTTAATACTAAAGTAATCTTAAATTATAATTAAACTAAAACGACTTACGTACTAGAAGACGGTGTGCCACACCTTTACGGTCTCGTGGTCTTCTGTTCGGCTGCAGTCCGCCGCGCCGGCTGTCTTCGGCACGCTGCTGTCAGCGTGGTAGTGGTTGACCGCGCTCCGGCGCGTCTTCGGGGCTGATGCTATGGTGGTGGAAAGGCCCTAACTTCCCGTTGGCTACCCCCTCAGTACTGCTCCCAGACAAATACGTGATGATACGCACAATACCACATAGCACCGTTCAATTGTACGCCACGTGTGCGTGTCGACCAAACAAATCACTGACTTTAAACTAAACTTAAGTTCTACACTGTTGCTGATTATTAATCCCTACGGTCCGCCGAGTTTAACTGACTATGTGCCCTACACATCAAATTACACCAAAACTTTTCTACGCGACCCCGCGGTCAAGGTTCCTAACCTAGCCAAAAATCCAACGTGAGTGTGTGTCACACTGACACTGACATTGACAGTCGTCTGTCAAATACAAATTAAAACTAACACAAAAGGTTGCCAGCCGTAAGTGGCCATTTTGTTCCGAACAACTTTGTTTGGGCCGTTTACTTTACTTTATAAGTACCTTTGTTTCAACTAAATGTTTAATCATGTATCATCAATGTCCTTTTCTCATTTCATTCTTCCCTTTTTTACTGGAGACATTATGAATTGACATTTTGCACGGTAATGACACGCACCCCCCACCCATCCATCCACGTCTACAAATTGTAAGCCCTTTCGAAAAAATAAAATAAACGCTCGTCTAAGAGACACGAGGCAACATGACAAAGTACACACAAGATGATAAGGGGAAAAGCTAATGGTTTTGGCGGATAGGTATTTAGGTAAGTAAAATGTATGTTGCTACGTTTTAACAACTCTACAACATTCAATTTTAACATTGAAAATGTTTTATCGTTCGCTCCAGTAGGGCCCCCATTTTCGCTGAAAGTGCGACTTGCCCGTGATACCCTGAGGTTTAAAGCCACGAGGACGTATGAGGGCTCAAAAGACGCGGAATTCGAAGGGGTTTAAAATTATGTAAAAATATTTTGGAAAAGTCAAAAACTATTTTTGGAAATTGAAAAAAACTACTTTTTCTGACCGTGTGTTTTTCCAGAAAATTCCTGATATCTCGAGAACGGGGCCGAATTTAAAAAATTAAAAAAGCACCTCGGTATTGAACTAAGAAACATTTTACTTTATTACACTTTTTTGATATTAGTGACGATTGAGGCTGTGCGCGGCGCGAGGTGCGATATCACGCGGAATTCGAAGGGTTTTATGATGATCTAAAAATATTAATTGGAAAAGTTGGTTTTGAAAAAATAAATTTTTTTTTGGTTCTGAAATAAAATTAAAATTATCGAAAGAAAAATTACGCGTTCTTGCTGAAAATTGCATTCGATAATCTATAATAAGTAGGTACATTTTCAATTCCCCTTCAAGTCGTGTAGAGGGTAGAGCACGAGATGTGTGGATTTTTTTCACCGTTTCATTATCAGAAACTTATCATACATTAACTGTGGTACACACTAGATACATACATAATAAAATTACGACTATTTTCCAGAAGGGTTAGTCAGAGACTAGGCAATGCGGACCGCAAAAGCAGTCTCTACCATAGTCCACTTTTCACCAAATAGTGACATTTTTTATTCTACTACAGGTAAGCGCTTGGCCTTCATCTCACCTGATACTAAGTGACGATAAGGCCGAAGATGGAAGCGCGCTTCTCCCGGAATCCTCAACCACTGAGGAACTGGCTATCCTATCTCAAACTGTCGCAACACAACAATGCTTTAAACATCGCTGTTATGGCGACAGACTTAGATAAGATGGTGGTAGCTAGCCAGGCGGACCTAACAGCCCTACCACCAACCAAACCGAGCACACAAAGATGTACCCCCCGCTGGGAATCGAACCCGGGACCTCTGTGTCTGAAACCGGTGGTGAGTCGTTCGCCATTCTATGCTGTTGCATTTATGTGCAGTCTTAAGTCCGTTAGTCGCCTTTTACGACATCCAAGCGAAGAGAGGGGGTGGTAGTATTCTTTCACCTCTACGCGACACTGTCTGTTACACACTAACGCAAACATATCATTAATAATTAAGAATACAAAAGCTTAGTTTTATTTTCCAAACCCACAAGCGACCCCTTTAAAGTAATATTACTACCACCCACTCTTCCCTTGGGTGTCGTATAAGGCGACTAACGGACTAAAGACGGCACATACATAATAAGAAATGAGTAAAGAAATGAGTAGGTAATATTATCAGAGTGAGCATGAAAGTAACACCAGTGACAGAGAAGTTAAGAGCAAAGATACTGTCTTGTTATGGACACATAATGAGGAGGGATAAATGCCATTCTGACGAAGCGAGTTTTAAGCATGACTGTAGATGGATACAAGGGGAGAGGTAGGCCGAGAAAAAGATGGATGGACTGCGTGAAAGATGATATGGTGAAGAAAGGAGTGACGTGTGTATGTTATTTAAAAATCACATTAAATAAAACATAAAATTATTACATTTTATTAAATCATATTAAGATTAAAATTAACTTAACAATTATTCTTAAAAACATTAAATAAAAAAAAATTGTGAACATTCAGACATAAGCGATCATTTTTTTTGTTGCCTGCTGTATTGTATTGTGTTGTGTGTTTCGTGATTCTTTATTTCTTTCTTTCACAAGGAAAATGAAGCGCAGTCAAACTTCAGCAAAGTAGCACATCCTGAACATAATTAGTCCTATCCACTTCTTTATTGGATGGTTTGTTGAAATAATCTAAGTATACTTATATTATAAAGCTAAAGAGTTTGTTTGTGATACTCTCAAAGTAACGGAATATTATTTTAGTAGGTTTTTTCTTACCGTGGGGCACAAGCTAGTAATAAATATGATGGTGTTGGTTATTATGTTTTCCTCGGCGCACGCATACATAGACTTAAAAACCAAAAATATTAAGATATTGTTCCAGTATTAACCACTCTAATTGACGACCTTCTTGGTCGAGTGGTTTGTACACCGGTTTTCATGGTGTCGCCATCCCTGAAGTACCGGGTTCGATCCCCGGTCGGGTCAATTTAGAAACTATGGTTTTTCTAAATTGTCTCGAGTCTGGGTGTTTTCTATGTATAATATGTAAGTATTTAAGTATTTTAAGGATGTTTATCCGTTGTCTAGTAACCATTTAACGAGTTTCTTCGAAGCTTCTCTTGGGCTAGATAATTGGTGTGAGTGTAGGTAAGTTTTTTTTTTTTACTTTTCTGGTGGTTACTCAAAACTAACAAAATCGTTTTAACTACTTTATATGGTACCTTTTAGGTAAAATAGGAGCTTAATTAGCATTAAAATAATACTACCACTGTCTCTCTTCCCTTGTGTGTCGTAAAAGGCGACTAACTGACTAAAGACATCTAACAGCATAGAGCGGCGATTGGCTCACCACCTGTCACGCTGAGCACATGTGCAGTCGCTATTTAGGGAAACCGCTACGCACGGTTGAAATTAAGTCAACGCTACCTACAATGGATGAGTACTTTGCTACGTGGTGACAAGCTTGCACAATCGTACCAACAGAATTCTCTATTCCATACATATTCATATTAAAAAAAATGTTTTATAAGACATATTAGAAGTGAGACAACCCCAGAGAGTGATACAAATACTTGTAGTAATTAATATATTCATATTCATTTATTGCATTTTGTTGTATAAAATGGTGTTACATATTTTTTTTGGCACAAACAAGAACCCTGTAAGGGCACCGCAAAATACTTATACTATACTTCCTAAACTAATTTATATTATTATTATCTAATTATATCATAGCAGGTGCTGACACTTATTATTATTATAATATTATATTTGTCTAAACAAGTAACATAAAACTTTAACTAGGTACATGAACATTTATTTTTATTTAAGTTCTAAATTAACATCTTTATTATTGAAATTTTGCATTCACAATATAGATAAAGGATGGCTGTTTTAGTCAAGTTCTTGTTTGGTCATGATTATAGTCCTTTGAAGTCATATTCTGCTCTGGTAATATTCTACTCTAGTCATGCTCTGCCTTAGCCATGTTCTGGTTTGGTCATACGTGAGGTATGAGTTTGGGATCGCATGTGTTTGAGTACGTTCTAATTAGCTGGAAATCATTTTATGGTCCATAAAAAACTGATAAAATCGAATTTTGTTTTTCTATTTTGCAATATCGATTCATTGAATCGATTCAATACTGCATATCGATCTAAAAAATCGATTTTTTTTTTGAACCCGTAAAATCTATTCTTCGATTAATCGATCTCAGATCGCCATCCCTAGTATGAGTTTCAAATATAAGGTACCGATAGACATGCTCATTACTAGCACGAAAGCATGCCACTATTGAGCAATTGCTACTTAGTAGTATGTGTGTCAAAACGTTAAGTAATTAGCATGCTTAGTACGTATACGCTTGTAATAAGCATGCTAATAAGCACACTTATTTAGTAGCATATCTATCAGTACCTAGGTATCAAGGTACCTTGTAATAAGCATGCTAATTACTAGCAACGCTTTGACACCCGTACTACTAAGTAGCAATTGCTCAATAGTGGCATATCTTTTAGCTAGTAATGAGCATGTCTATCAGTACCTTAAACCTTTATTTCCAATAAGTAACATTGGTCATACTGGCTGATATGCAGGCTATATGTATTTATTCGAATGTTATTTCACACATGTTCAACGTACTATTCTGCACGTGTAAACACAGAAGCTATTTAACTTGACAGAACAACAGTGGCTCTGAAACCACCATTTTCCTGTAAAACTAAAACAATGTAGAGCTCCTCTATCAAATAACTTTTGATGAACCCTATGTGCAAACAGTGGGCCAACGGAAAGACAAACACACAAGTTTCCAGTTTCAATAGTAATTGACCATTACAAAGTTGTAATTTGATTTCAGTATTACGTCAGTGAAGTTGTACTAGGGTTTTAAATGTTAATGCCATAATTATTAGGATATTTTTCGTAATATAATAATAAATTATATTAAATTATATTATTATTATTAATAATAAATTATATTATCGTAAGTAACTGTATCACGTAGCGGTGAAAGAACACTACCACCTCTCTTCCCTTGGGTGTCGTAAAAGGCGACTAACGGCATCTAACAGCATAGAGCGGCGATAGGCTCACCACCTGTCACACTGAGCACATGTGCAGTCCCTATTTGGTGAAAAGTGGACTATGGTAGAGAACTGCTTTTGCGGTCCTCATTGCCTAGTCTCTGACTAACCCTTCGGGGATAATAGTCGTGATTTTAGGTATGTAATTATGTATTTTAAGCGTATGTAAATCCTACTTAATGATATAAACGCGTTATGGATGGAAGTTTGTTACTCTTTCACGTCAAAACTACTGAATGGATTTGGATGAAATTCGGCATACAGATAGTTTATAACCTGGATTAACACATAGAATACTTTTTATACCGATATTCCTACGGGAACGAGATACACGCGGGTGGACCCGCGAGCGCCCTTTAGTAGTATTATAAATGCGTAAGTGAGTTCGTTTGTTTATTTGGCTGTGCTAATGCGATTTGAATTCAACTATTGATAGTTATTATCGCAATTACTCAGCTAATTAAACGTTTTAAAAATGTTTAACTTGAACAAAAATATTTCAATAAATAATTCAAAAATAACTGAAACAAAAGCAATCTTTACTGTTACTTTGTTTATTTGGCTGTGCTAAATGCGATTTGAAGTCAACTATTGATAGTTATGATCGCAATTACTCAGCTAATTAAACGTTTTAAAAATGTTTAGCTTGAACAAAAATATTTCAATAAATAATTCAAAAACAACTGAAACAAAAGCAATCTTTACTGTTACCAACAAAAAAAGAAAATGATTTTATTTACTTTTGAATTTTTCGAAAATCTAGGACATTAATCTAATGTTGATAAAATGTATTGTATTAAATACTGTTAACCCCCTGAGCCTGATCCGTAAAATAACACACAATTTAATATCAATTGTTTTGCGACCGCCGGCGGTCTTACACCGGTGACCAAACATCCTTTATAAGAGTCGTAGAAAAAAGAGTATAGAGAGTTGTTACGGATTCCAAACTTAACAAAAAAATCGGTAGACCGACAAAGGTCATCCATCGCCTCCACAAAGGGCGATCTACATAGATGTCCCTTAATGTCCCTCAATGTCCCTCACACCATTACATATTCAGTGTGGAATTGAGGTAGATCGATCAAGTGTCACTGCGTCGCGTCTCCGCTTTATTATCATAAATTTTCCTTACCTCCCCGCAGCCAGAGAAATCGGGCAACCACGTTATTAAGTTTGCGCAGAGCCCTTTCAGGTTGCCTTTCATTGTAAAGCCTTTGCGTTTGCCGATAAGGTATTTTTTTAAATAAGTCTTTATTATCAAAGACGGGACATTTATAATGGGGAGCTGGGATTGGTCGCTTGATTTTTATATCGGTTTTTTTGTCTGCGAAGTCAGAGTTGGTATAATTAAACGACTGTGGTCTTAGAGGAACGGTTTCCTTCCATGTTCAATTCACTGTCATATTAAGATACTATATTTTAACCGTATCGCGTAGCAGTGAAAGAATACTAACACCCCCTCCCTTCCCTTGGGTGTCGTAAAAGGCGACTAACGGACTAAAGACTGCACACACATCCAACAGCATAGAACGGCGATGGGCTGACCACCTGTCACGTTGAGCACATGTGAAGTCGCTAATTGGTGAAAAGTGGACTATGGCAGAGGATTGCTTTTGCGGTCCTCATTGCCTAGTCTCTGACTAACCCTTCGGGGATAACAGTCGTGATTATATGTATGTACTTATGTATATTTTAAGCTATGGATTCGTAATTTTTGATGCTTTTTGCGTTTATAACGTTCACATACTACATACATTTGACGTATTATGTGTTTTAACAGTGTAGCGACACAGTTTGTTGCATCAGCAAAAAATCGTAGCCGTAGCATCGTAGCCATATACCGTAGCTGCATCAAACAGTCGTAGTCTTACACGCGTGTCTGCCGGTTTTGTAGTTATTGAGATCAAATTGACATTACTTATTTTGGCTCCGGGGTATGTTGGGCCAATTGTCAGAATGTCCAGTGTGTCAAAATGACAAGGCAATAATGCCCAATTGTTAGAAGACCAGTTGTCATAATATTCAGGTGTCAAAACAACAAATTGCTAAAACGTCTAATGGCCATAATGTCAAGTTACCAAAACCACAAATTGTTAAAAAGTCGGATTGTCATATTGTCCAATATCAAAACACCCAATTGCCAAAACGTCTAGTAGACATATAGCCAATTACCAAAACCACAAATTGTTTGTCAGCTTTTGCCATTTTGGTTAAGGAACCCTAACACGAGTACCTAAAAAGGACACTTGTGATGGTCTTTATAACATCAGCTGCCCGGCCAGCACGATCACGTTTATTCGCCGACATAATGCATTCGGCCCGTACTGGCAAATATGTGAGTACGAGTATGAGAGGGACGTGTGCTTTATTTTGTGTAACCTTTTGTGCAGTGATTTAATATACTTTTACTAACTTTTATCCATTGACCTAGAAGTATAGACAAGAACGTTCATACAAAGTATTTGTTCAAATTCTGGAATGTGAGACCTAAAGTTCGCTGCAGCCGCTGCAGCGCTTAAACATTTATGTCGTCTAATCAACAGACAGACATCGCAGCGCCGCAGCGCCAGATCGGTCAAAGACAACGTAGTGTGTATCAAGATGGCGTCCCAAATAGATTGTCACTAACAATAATTGAAAAAATATCTTTTCCATTCTAATAATACGATGTAACTACATAATAATGACTTGAATAACAATTAATTTCACTTACTTGACAACTAAATAGTAACTAACATATTTTTGTGTATTATTGATCTTTTCCCGGTACTTTGTTGACAGAGTAGTACTTTATGGTATGTAACTTCCTCAAAAGTTTTACTCCTTACTCAAAGCCAGCAACGCATCTGCAACTCCTCTGATTTTGCGGGTGTCCATGGGCGGCGGCGATTACTTCTCATTAGAAGACCAAATAGCTCGTTTACCTCTTATTCACATAAAAAACGGAAATGCGATTATTACAGAAAGACAAGAAGTGGCGAAACAAAAAATGATAATCACACTGTTTGTAACAAAAAAGATAGCAATGACATTCAACAGAATATCGTAAATAACATCGCTCTTTAGGCTGGTGTGGTTCAAATCATGCAAATTCATGCAGTAATAGCCTCTGAAGTTGAAGGTTTGAAGCAGATCATGATATTTCCATGGTTAAAAATACTAATTAACAAAGTTGAAACAAACCATGATAATGGGATTATCATGTTTTGTTATGTCTCTTCTCTAATTAATTTACAAGATCGCACGCTCAATGGAAATCGTTGCTTAAGCTCACGAATTCCTCTGAGTACATTTACTGCATAACATTAAGTAGTGGAATTTCAATCAAATTGTTGTAAAGCAAATTGCTCTAGAAATCGTGGCGAATCGCTCGGGAGACGAGACAGTGCTTCGAAAGAATGTAGATTTCATCAAATTTGTGACGAATACTTTATGGAGTAAGATTTGTTCTTAGAAAAATAGTTTGGCGGCTCACAAAAAAAAATACTATTAGCTTGGGTGTCGTAAAAGGCGACTAACGGACTAAATACTTCACAAATAGGGAGCGCTCTTATTATTTTGGACTGCATCGGCTGCTTACCATCAGGCAGGATGCAGTCACTATGACGAGTCAAATAAAAAAAAACAAACGTTTATCAGCATAGAGCGGCGATGTGCTGACCACCTATCAAGTTGAGCACATGTGCAGTTGTAATTTGGTAAAAAGTGGACTATGGTAGTGGACTGCTTCTGTAGTCCTTATTGACTAGTCTCTGACTAACCCTTTCGGGATAATAATCGTGGATTTATATGTATGTACGTATTTTATACTCGACGCTTAGACCGAGTTGCACCGTTCGTGGTCACCGGGCTGAAAGGTTGTTATGATGTTACGCCTGCGTTTGCGGTTGGAATGACAGTGGATCTAGTACACTACAAAACGGAACAGCACTTCAGAACAATGATTTTTGACTGCAAACATAGGTATTTTAGGGTGTTAGCTTTTTATAGGGAAAATTTAGCATGTAAGTATCATTTTCCGAGAAAGAGTTTTTTTTTTGCACCACATTCTGACCGTACTAAAAGTTTTTTCCGAGAAACCTGATCATACCCTAGCTTGTTATAATTTCATAGAAAGTTAAGGAACCGTAGATTTTATTACGATTATCTGAAGCACAACTGTCACAGACTTTTATTTTAATATCGTAGAAAGAAATAACTTTTTTTTTCCCACTTTATTTCTTTTTTATACTGTTCATCGTCTACTACGACTCAATTGGTACAGCTACTTGCAATTTTAGTGTTTAGAATAATTAAGTAACTAGTCACCACACAAAAATACAAAAACTTAATAAGTTAGAGGGACAAAACACAAAAAAAGAGATACAACAGACAAAAAACGCCAATTTTTCTAAAAAAAATTCAAAGTACTATAACTTGAGAACAGTTAAGTTTGGGTTACGGTATTTGTTAGACAAATCAGTCAGAAATGATGGAAACTACATCCCCTTAAAGGATATAGGTCGACTTAAACTTTAACCCTTAATACTTATTAAGTATATAAAAACTTAAGGCTAGGTGTTAGTGAAAAATTAAATTAACACGTTCTTAGAATTACTTTTTGAAATAGTAAACAATAAAATTAAAATCTGCGAAAATTATGAAATATTGTTAAGGCTTTGTTCTGTGAAATACACCCGATGGAAACACGATTTTATAAAGTTGGCTCGATAGAATAAATTCACAAAGTTACATATTTTTGTGTCATTTTATCTTCTTTTCCAGGTTTTATTCTTAAAATGAGTGATTTGATATTATGAGTCATTTACCAAAATGAAGCTCGTAAATAACTTGAGTTATTATAACCGATGGTTTTTTATTTATTACTTCTATAAATTTTTTAAAATATAAAACGCGATTATTCGCGCCGCTTCGCTGTTATACCCGTCCCTTACCGTTGTACCGTCAAGAGAACGAGAGGGAAGCGCTCAAAATACCTACCCTTAATTAAAAGCACTACTATCACCTTGTACCTCGTGACAAATACCTAAAAAAAAATTTACTTGTAATCCTTCTGAAAATTATAAACACAACAAAAACATAATTAGCCAAATAGAGGTGCAGCCGTTTTAGATTGATGCGCGGACGTACATTCGTGGCATTTTATTTTTATCTATATAGATTACTAGCGACCGCTCGCGGTTTCACCCGCGTGGTTCCCGTTCCCGTGGTATTATCGGGATAAAAAGTATCCTATGCGTTAATCCAGGTTATAAACTATTTGTATGCTGAATTTCATCCAAATCCATTAAATAGTTTTTACCTTAAGAAGTAACAAACATACACACTCACAAACTTTCGCCTTTATAATATTAGTGTGATTTTCTGTGTTATTTTTGTATCAATTTAAGCTGTTCAGAATTGGTTGCAGACCACGTGTTAAAATATACGCATATTTTATATACGTGTTTGCTAGAATTCATTTTCGCCAGTGCTAATATTTTTAATTGAGTAGGTTAAGGTGTAAGGTTTGTTTATGTTAGCAGACCTATTAAATAAATAAATAAATTTACTTAGGATATCTATACACTACCCGTACTAAGCAGTAAATGTTGAATCCAGTTATATATTTCATATTTATGAACTGAACATTCGGCGCATAAATTTCAAATGTCCTGAAAATTCTGAAGCGTAACTCATCTTCGCGTCTCACAGACTTTACTGCTTCCCATAAAATGTCGAAATGAAATAGATTCAGCTGAAATGGACGGCATCAACTTCATGGCGGTTAATCACCTAGATTTGCTCAAGCTAAATCTAGAATCGGATGAATCTGTGTTAGACTACCTAAGCCTTTCTAGCAACGGCCAATAAAATACTTAAGATTGTAGTGTGGTACAATTAAATTTATTAACTAAAAATAATAACAAATCTTCTAATAATTAAGTAACAGTGTCGCTTAACGGTGAAAGAATACTACCACCCCCTCTCTTCTCGTAAAAGACGACTTACGGACCTAGGACTGCACATACATCCAACAGCATAAAACGGCGATGGGCTCACCACCTGTCACGCCGAGCACATGTGCAGTCGCTATTTGGTGAAAAGTGGAATATATGGTAAAGGACAGCTTTTGCTTCCGGACGTGGTGGGTTGGACTCGTAGTGGGTTGTGGCTAGCTGTAGAGCTTGGGAATGTTCGTTTGTCCTGTTGGTATTGTGTCTCAGGTCTTCCAAACTCGTACACAGCGAGCGGGGCTTAGTAGCGGTCTCTGTGGGGCCAGAAGCGAAAAGTCCTGCGGGGAACGTGAGTTTCCCTTTAAGTCGGCAGCTTTGTCCGGTGGTTCTTATTGGGCATTGCTGCCGGCATCTCCGGTACTAGTCTGGAATACTAGTAAAGGGGCCCCTAGATGCCGTAGCCCCCGGTCCAGCCAGCCGCGTAGGACGTGGAAACTGGCTAGGCTCCCGGATGGGTTCTGAGAAGTGAGTGTGCTTACTACCCCGCGACCAAGGTGGACATTTGGGAGTTGACTTTAGAGTTGACGACCCGAGCAGTGGCAACTGCGAGTTGTGCCCTTTATGCATCGAGAAGTGAGCGAGCTTGACAGCTCTGGTTACCTATATGGACAATAGGCAGTGAACTACACGTGTTCATGGGGAAACTCTCCCAAGACACTAGTCTTATGAGTACCGAATGAAGAGCGCGCTTCGGCGGGCACTGATTTGGCGTCAAGGCCTAACGCAGATGGTCTCCTGCGCGAGTGTTCTACTGGCGCAGGGACGTTTGGCACTTCTTGCATAACCTAACGGTTGGTCTCGAGGTGCTAATACAAATACAACTTAGTGAATAAAAAGAGGGGATGTCCTCATTGCCTAGTCTCTGACTAAACCTTCGGGGATATTACCTTACCTTAATAGCCGTGATTATATGTTTGTATGTATATTTTTCATTTCTCTGCCAATCGCTTGTTACTTACACTCGCCCCCATGTACAAGCAACATTGTTGTAATCCCATTTTAAGTCTAGATAACATTCGGTCGTATAATTTGAAATTCTTTAGCAGTTTCAGTCTTTCTATCTCTTAAGACAAGTGTTGTTAATAAAGTATACGCTAAGATCGCTCTCATAATAATCAGAGGTCCCGGGTTCGAATTATTCGAGAGGTTCATACTCGTATATTAGGGTATACCTAATTTAAGAACCTCTCGAATATTTTTTTTGATTAGGTCAATTGTGGATTCTGTCCAGAATCCGACTGGAATGCGACCTGATACCTTCTGCCGCCATGCAGTATTGTTATATCGCATAGAGGCATAAGAACTGAAGCTACAACGTGCGTTGATATAAAACAAAATGTTAAACAAAATGTAATTATTATTTATCCAAGAAGGATTTCTATAATTGATTGCTGTAACACAGATCTTCTATCATCATCATCGGCCCCATCAGATCTTCTATAGATCAGTGTTGAGACCACCAGTCCTAGACTAAAAAGTCCACAATTCGATTCCCAGTGGTAATGCTTTATACAAAGCCACATACATCATTAACTTATTTTTATTAACATATTTAGTTTCTGTTGGTTTTTGTACATGTCACGAAAATAAAAAGAAATGGTGGATGAAAACAATAAATTATTTATAACATTTTAATTATTTTTTATTTGTTTCAGGTACGTGACCATAATTACTTTGGAGTGTTTTGAATAAATAGTCATACTTAATGAAAGGTAAGAATATATAAACCCTACATTAGCTAATCGAAAGATCGTTAGCCAAACGGACGAACGAACAATAATGTTTAACCAAACCACTGTTGACAAATTTTTCTTACTTAAAAAGCAACGTTTTATGTACTACTTAATTTATTAACAATTTGTTCCGCAAATGCTGCATTTTACAACAAACATGAATAATTTGGCAAATCTTTCTCTTAACAAATTATTTGTATTATGCTTTATTATTTATACTAGATATGTTTTTATAACCTTGTCTCGTAGCGGTGAAAGAACACTACCCCACTCTTGCTTTGGGTGTCGTAATAGGCGACTAACGGACTAAAGACTGCACATCCATCTAAAAGAATAGAGCGGCGATGGGCTCTCCACCTGTCACTTTGAGCACTTGCACAGTCGATATTTGGTTAAAAGTGGACTATGGTAGAGGACTGCTTTTGCTGTCCACATTGCCTAGCCTCTGACTAACCCTTCGGGGATAATAGTCGTGATTATATGTATGTATGTATATTTTTTATTTCCCCGCCAATCGCTTGTTACTTACACCCGCCCCATATACAAGCAAATTTATTGTGATCCAATTTTAAGTCTAGATAACATTCGGTCGTATAATTTGGAATTCTTTAGCAGTTTCAGTGTTTCTCTCTCTTCAAGACAACTGTTGTTACGCTAATAAAATGTACGCTAAACAGCCGCTTACTAGAGGTCCCGGGTTCGTATCATTCGAGAGGTTCATAAAGTTACCTATTAAGTATACTTTTTTTTAACTACGGTAAAAGCGATTTATAAAAATATATATGTTTTAAGGTAAGCACACTTGGCCTTAGCTCGTCTGATGGTTAGTCACGGTAATACTGAAGGAAGGAAGCGCGCTTTACCGGAATCTTCGACCAATGAGGAACTGGCTATCTTATCTCTAAACTGTTGGAACATAACAACGCTATTTACATTGTTGTTACCAGACTTTGAACAAAATGGTGGTAGCTAGCAAGGTTGACTTAACAAGTAATGCCACCAACCAAACCATGATGGGCCCCTCGCTGGGAGTCGAATCCGGGACCTCTGGTTCTAAGTGAATCTGTGAGGAACTGTATATAACCCTTAATTACTCGCATGAAGAAAATTACTTAACTGCGCGCATGGGGTCACATATTTTTTTATTATTTATTAAATTTATAAGTAAATAAAACTTGTTTATTATAAAAGTACTTTAATGATTATATTATACTTAATAGAAATAACATGAACTTATTATCTTATTAAACAAAACCAAGCTAAATTAAAATAATTACGAAAATCAACAATTTGTTAATTAAATTGAAATCAAAGATAAAAATTTTAAAATATTATGAGGAACTCTCCGAATTGCTTTTATTACAGTGTTGACAAAATATTTGAGAGTGATCTTTGAATACAAACTTTGTGCATTTTGTACATTTTGTTGGTATTTTCCGATCATTTATATCATGTAACGTAATTACTCGCACGGGGTCACCGCTCAAGAGCGCAGCGACGCGTCCTTCCACTCCCATGCCTTGGTCGCTACAGAAATACACACTTTGATGAGGGTTAGGAAGCTACCGGCAGCGCGAGGAAATTCGGGCAGCGGCAAGTGCTTAATTTTTTTATGCGAAACTGCTTTGACCCCATGCGACTAATTAAGGGATAAATACATAAATTTGTTTCGCTCACACTAATTGTCTAGACCAAGATGAGTATTCTTTTAAAAAACATTAATATGGTAAGATAAGGGATAAATATACATAAACATATAAATTTTTCTAAAAATTTACTGAACCTGGGACCTCAGAGATGGCGCGACACTGGACACGGCGTGCTAACCACTCGACCACGGAGGTCGTCAAAATATAATATAGTGGCTGCTCGCGGTTTCACCCGCGTGATTCCCGTTCCCGTGGGAATATCGGGATAAAAAGTATCCTATGTGGTTATCCAGGTTATAAACTATCTGTATGCCGAATTTCATCCAAATCCATTCAGTAGTTTTTACGTGAAAGTGTGACAAACATCCATCCATACTTACAAACTTTCGCGTTTATAATATTAGTAGGATGGGTTTCCGTGGCCATTACTTTTTGCTGTTAAAAGTGTGTTTATTCCTTTGTTGCTGACCGTACCTTCTTCGATATATAAAAGGAGCGTTCAGTCAATTTCATAAATGGCTCCCTAAATCGTATTAACGTTGCTTCAAACGTATTAGCTACGGGCATTGAATGCGGGACAGAAAATAAATATACTTGGTGCACATAAATACCAAAATTAAATGAGCTTTGAAAGGGTTATGTTTATTGTCTTTTAGGTCTTTAAATGATGTCTAACCGTGTTGCGTTGCGGTGAAAGAATCTACCAAAGAAAAGACGGGGGGTCTTTTCTTAAAAGGCAAATCTTTCTATTTACAAATTATTTGTATTTTTTTCTGAGGTTTAAGCGAGCACTACACATTGAAATGAAACACTTTTTACGGATTAACTCGCGTTTAATTTACTATTTACATAGTTTTTATATTATCCTGACGTTTCGAACCCTTTACAGGGTCCGTGGTCACAGGGACTCCCTGTAAATGTAAATAGTAAATTAAACGCGAGTTAATCCGTAAAAAGTGTTTCATTTCAATATTTGTATTTTGATTATTTATACTATTATAATTATATTTTTTAACTGTGTTGCATAGCGACCCCCTTTCTTCCCTTGGGTGTCGTAAAAGGCGACTAACAGACTATACATACTGCACATACATCCAACAGCATATATAGAGCGGCGATGGGCGCACCACCTGTCACGCAGAGCATATGTGCAGTCGCTAATTGAGAAAAAGTGGACTATGGTAGAGAACTGCTTTTGCTGTCCTCATTGCTTAGTCTCTGACTAACCCTTTGGGAATAATAGTCGTGATTAGATGTATATATGTATGTATTATCTATCTTTCTCTGTTAGGAAAAAAAATCGCTCGAAAACTACTAAAAAATCGCTGAACATGGTGGTTCAATAGATAGGTATGGTAGTCCCCTATCACCACACATCGGCTTGACACCTTACAAGTACAGCCTGTATAGATACGTTCAAATTGTTACTAACCATAACTATGGTTATAAGTCTAACATAATTATGTTAGACGTAAAATTATTACTCACCTTATACATAGATCTTTAACCCCTCAGTCTTGGAATTTAAATGTCAAAAGTAATGACAGCAGGTGCGCCATATTTTTTTTGAAATTGCGGATGACGTCACTATTGCCAAAAAAAATATTACTCTAAAATCAAACTATATTTTGTCGTTCTGTTAACAACAATATACTAACTGATATATTTCCTATCCATCAGGTATCAAAATAAAGTGATGATGGCAACAGTTTATTTGTCTTATAGTATTTCTCTAAAAATCACTCGGAAATCGGTAACATGCTAACGGACTTTACACGCTTTATCTAGTAGTAATAACGATATACTTCTTACAACTTATTATCTAAATACGATCATTATAGACTCAATAATCATTTTCTAATAAGAAACAGTACTTACATTAGATAAATCCAATAAAAACAGCACACTAAACACAGCGACTTATTCACTCCGACACAGAAATTGGCGCAAGTGTCAACGTTGAAAATGACAGAATCGAGCACAGACTATGCGATATTTTGCGATCACGGTGCATAAAATGTACCACAGAACCGAAATAATCGACCTGGTTCATACTAAAGTAGTCTGTAAGTCTATGAAGGCACGGTACAAAGTCAAGTGGGAGAGAGCGGTCTCATGCGACCGCTTGGGGTTCTAGAGAAATTTAAGTTATCCGAAATAAATGAATTATTATTAATAATGACAAAGACAACAAACAATAATTTATTAAATGGGTGCAACCGTTCTCAAATGAGGCGCGAATATACATTTGCAGGAATCGATTTTTATTCAAATATATGTATTTGATCAGGGCATTGGACCCATAAGAAATGATAAGAATCGTCTAATGGGTATTAAAATGTCTTTCCATTCTTGAAAGAAATATAATATTCAAATGTGTTTTCAAAGTAGACATTAAGAGCGTTATTATGAGAACATTAGAGTGGAGATATGGCAGGGCACAATACATTATTGTAGAATACTTTTTTATATTTTTTCTGAAGAATTCTTAATGGAGAAATCATGAAACTAAAATCTTTATTTTTGAACTAAACTTAAGAGAAAGGTGAGTTTAGAAACATTATTTATTTTTGTCTGCAGGTATCAGTGTTGCTCTTTAAAAAAATTATTTATCTTATTTTTGGTTGTGGACAGTATTAGAGATTCATATAATAATAATCTAATTTATGAATTAACTCGCGGAAAGTTTACAATAAAAAAAATTAGTAAAAAAATGTCTACGCTCACACCAATTATCTAGACCAAGATAAGTATCCTTTCTAACTCGTTAATATGGTAAGATAACGGATAAATACCCACTAACATAGAAAAACACCCAGACCCGAAATCAATTTAGAAAACCAGTTTTTCTCTAAATTGACCCGACCTGGAATTGAACCCGGTAACCGGAGATAGCGCGACTCCAGACCCGGCGTGCTAACCAGTCGACCACAGAGGTCGTCATAGTTTTTACATTTTTGTATTCCGACAGTTAAGAGATAAGATAGCCAGTTCCTCAGTGGTAGGAGATTCGTAGTAGATTAATAAAATACGTAGCATTTCGCAGGAAGACTGTCGTGTTAAGTCTCTTTATTTTTAATTCAGTCATTTATTTTGAAAGGGTCGTTTCGTTTTCACTCAAAATGTTCTTTCAATATAGATTGGTCTTGCAATGTGGTGCCGGGATTAGTTTCAATGTGTATGTAGTGTATGCGTAAAATAAAATAAAACAATATAGTTTTTTTTCGACATTTTGCTTTTTGACAAATTTTTGCTATTTTGTGTAGTTTCAGATATGGCAATTTTTATAATGAGAAAAATGTATCATATACTTACTTGTTTTTGCCTCCGGCTACGCTCATTTGCCTTCGGTTGCCCTCAGTTAATCTTTCACAGAAAAATTATATAGCATAATTCAACAAAATCGGTTAATCAGTCTAAGCGTAACAAACAAACTCACCTTCGCGTTTAAAATATCAGTTAGAATTCATAGCGTAGCGGAAAAGATATGTGTTACGGCATAATAGCAATTCTTTATGGAGCACGTCGTCATTTCACAACGTTATAGACGACCTCCATGGTCAAGTGGTTAGCGCGCCGGGTCTGGCGTCGCGCCAGCTCTGAGGTCCCGGGTTAAATTCCCAGTCAGGTCAATTTAGAGAAAAACTGTTATTCTAAATTGATATTGTCTGGGTATTTTTTTAATGTTTTTGTATAATTATCCGTTATCTTACCATATTAACAAGTTTCAAAAGAATACTTGTCTTGGTCAAGTTAATTTGTTTGAGCGCAAATAAATTAAATGAAATGAATTAATTAAATTAAATTGTGACACTTAGCTAGCACACTACCAAACGAAATTAGTCCTAAATAACTTGCTAATTACACTTTTTGTGCATAAGTTGTTGCATGAGAGCTGTGTTTTGTATGAGAATCTTGCATGCCACTTCCACGTAGTGTTTTCTCTCATGGGGGTGCCGCGCGATCGCAAAAACTGACATAAGTCTCATAATGAACTTCAAAGCAAAATCAACCATATTGATATTTAAAATTAGATAAATTCTGCTTTGAAGTTTCAGACCTAGTAATTTGAATAGAGCAATGTTTTTATTCTGCGAAATGTACAAAACCATCACGCGCTTGTGTTAAAAAAAAAATTACTTTTTTTAAGATGGGGGAATATCATTACAAATATTTTTATGAAGAATTATTGTTTCATGCGTAAAATTAAGATAGAAGTCAAAAAAATGTTTTAGGAGTCATTAGATTTATGTTTTGTTTTGTTATTGTCTAAAGAATTTGTTTCAAATTTCAACAAGACCACGACCTTGTGCAATGATCAGGCTAACATACGTAAGTTCTTTTAATGTATTTAACTAATTCAGCGCATAGTACAAGTAACTTAAAAATACGTAAATTATCACAATTTCGTGCAGGATCCCCTTAATAAAAGTACCTATAAAAGCTAAACTCGCCTCCGCTTTTAACTTCGACCACACGCGCCGACTGGCGTTTACGACCGCCATATCAGTAACTAGGAGAATATCTGACGGATATTCCCCCTGCGGCTTGTCTGTGGCTGGGGAAGATAAGTTTTGTCTATGCTCGATTACAACGCATCTCTGAAATAAATTATCCGTGAAAAGAGGTCTTGGCAGTAAATCGAAGAACCGTGTTCGCATTTTTGTTACATTCATTTCACGACTATTATCCCCGAAGGGTTAGTCAGACTCTAGGCAATGAGGACCGCAAAAGTAGTTCACTGCTATGGGGACTATATTTTTTCCAAATCAAAACTGCACATTGCTCAGGGTGATAGTTAGTGAGCCCATCGCCGCTCTATGCTGTTGGATGTGCCTACGTGTAGTGTTTAGTCCGTTAGTCGCCTTTTACGACACCTAAGGGAAGACATGGGGTCATTACTATTATTTCAGTGAGCCGCTATTCACATAGTTCCATCTAAATGAGTAGAAGACAAAAACATTTTCAGCTTTACAAAAATGTGCTTTTCGATTAATTTTGCTTTCTGAATCAAAATGTTTTGACATTGAAGAAAGTAATTATCATTCTCAATTTTATCACACACATAAATGCTAACAACAATTTTGGTTCTTGCCTTCGTATTGATTTAAGAAAAATGGAACCTCATGGGATTTTTATTTTTTCCTCATACCAAGTATACATACATGAGGCACATACCAGTATTCAATTGACTTTGGTGTCGATATTTTCGCTCCGCTATTTTTCTAGTTTATCTACGGAGTACCAGCACAAAAAAGAGTGTAAGGATGGCTCATATATCTACTTCATTTTATCCGTACTATCGGCTGCAGCGCTTAGGTTGTCAACTCTGACTTGCGTAAAAATGTGTGATGTGCAAAGAAATAATTATCTTTTTGTTAAGGTCGTCTGTTTTCGTAAGGAGGTACATATGGACATAAGGTTATAAGTTTCTACATGAATATATAATTAATAAGCTTATGAACAAGCACAAAAGTACATAAGTAATAATTTCACAAGTACCTAAATAAGTAAGTACACAGATACATACATTAGTACATAAAAACTCAAGTATATAAGCACAACATACGCACAAGCAAAGTACCTAAATGAGCACATAAACACATTTGCACTAAAAGTACCTACATGTATACATTAGTTTATGTAATATATGTATACATACTTACATAAATTATATTGTTTTCTGAGGTTTAAGCGAGCACTACACATTGAAATGAAACACTTTTTACGGATTAACTCGCGTTTAATTTACTATTTACATAGTTTTTATATTATCCTGACGTTTCGAACCCTTTACAGGGTCCGTGGTCACAGGGAGACTGAGGTGTTGGTCGTCTCATTGTCAGAAGTTATTTGCCTACCGTCAATAATTTTTATATTTTACCGGGTGCGTTCAAGTTTACATAAATTAGTTTCTTCTATAGATCTAAAACTGATTTAAAACCTATTTAAGCTTTCTTCAATTATAGGACAATATGCCTAAAAGGGTATCCTACCTATTTTACTGAATTATTTCCTACTAAAAAGATACTCAATTTTCGTGGTCCCAGCTACTGCAATAATCCCCGCGAACAGACGTCTGCAGCGCGTGACACTCGCGCTCGAACAGATTTGAGTTCCTCTGAGATTCCGTGCTCGTGTGAGGTGTGTGTTGCTTTAAATGTGTGCGTTGCGGAGCCGCCCTATTGTACACTCTCAATTTTGTGGTACCGTCTTCGATAATTCGAAAATTGTCGTAACGGCAATATCAACGCTCTCAAACCTCCTCCTTTTTTTTAAGTTGGTTAAAAAGAGACCTAGCGAGATGTTTAGGTACTCATTTCGTTTGGTAGTTGGGGAGCTCAACATGACGAAGAGCTCTGTAGGGAAGCGGATGATAGGTAGGATGGATGCCACATTGTAGGAAGGTCAAAGTAAGGGAAGATCTTCCTCCAATCTGGGTGGTATATCTCGGGTACCGAAGTCCAATGGATGTTAGTTAGTTAGAGGTGCTATAGCGAAGGAGATTGTGAATGGTTGTATTGACTCTGTAAAAGAAAGGGAGATAAAAATGCCCTTGCTGAGTGTCTTGCCGGTTCTTCTCAGTACAAGGCTTCTGCCCCATAGTTAGCGATGGGGCATAGCGTCATTCATAAGTGCCCAATTATTGTAGCCTAAATTGAATAAATGAATTTGACTTTGACTTTTGACTTTTCGCTACCGCGATGCAGGCTTCCCATACTATTTTATCGTCGTAGTATAGATACGTCGTTGGTGTACGGTTGTGGCGCCATCTGTTGTCAAGGTTGAGAAGGTGTTTGCTTCGTGTCGAACTGTGTGCGGTGTCATGCGGTAGGTGGCGCCGTCACAGCTCCTTCAAAAATAGCTTTTTTTCTAAAACACTTAAACGTCAAATGGATATGTCTCTAAGCTGCTCTACTATTCCGCAATGATTTAGTATGGGATTGTATATCTTGTTTTTGTGTTATCAAAGAGTACCGATGTACAAAAAAAAGTCGAAAAGCAATTATTCCCCACCGTGGAGCGACAAACAATATTATTTCGTTCAATAAACGGGTGTCGGGAGCAAAGCTTCCGATTCGCTGACGGACAGATAGGACAGATTTCGATTTGTGTCCGCGCGCGCCGAGCGGCGTTTAAAAAACAATGACTGAAAATAGGATGACGTCATCATTATGTTAAACTATGTGTATTTAAATATTTTTAATGCAAAGGACAATGGCAAAATCATTGCTGAATGAATTCTTTAGCGTCCATAAATTTCACTATAACAAATGCGGATGAAATTATTTCCTAAGATTTTTTTAACCATAGAAAAAAACCTGTCTAAGTCTCGAAATAAAATCAAGTTTAAAAGACACGTAAATTACAAATGAGAGCTGTTCTGTTTAGGGTAATAACGACGATTTTACACAGACATTTATTAGAAGGTTTTTATTATTATTTTCTCTTAAATAATGGCTTCATGCGGTCGGCACATTTAGCCAGTATTTAAAAGTAAATATTTTCTTTGCATTATGTAGATGAAAATGAGTGATAATTAACTTATAATGGTAAATGATATTTCCCCAAACCCCTTGAGACTCAATAAAGCTGTGGACCTTTATTGAGATCTCACACGGAGTTCTTGAGAGAATTTGAAAAGTGATGTTGCACTGTTTTGTTTTATTTGCCAACACTCATGCATGTTCACGAATACTTAACACGAAATAATCCACCATTATTTCAAAACACAAATTAAAGAAAATAAAACAAAACTGCAGAAATGAATGACGCTTCACTCTCCCGCCAAGAAGTCCACGTTTTTATTTTTATTTTTGCATGACGTATTTTTTTATAATTTGTTCCTTGAAGGAACAGGCTAATGCCTGAGACCATACTGCCTTGTCATTAGTTAGCTAAAATCACATTATTATTATTATATGCCTATAGGGGAGGCACTCCCTCCCCTCTTTCCACTTTTCGCGGACTGTTGCTTGTGCTGGCTAATCCTTGAAAGGATAACACAACTAGGTAGGTAAGTACTTGTTTTATCCAATTATAATAGACATAACCTCCAAAACTTTTAATTGGAATATCTTTTATTATAGACTGCAACGTGTACCTCATGTTGGGCACAGCTGGTGTTGTAGAAATATGAATGGACTGCATTATGTGCTAATTTGTGCTCACAATAGAAGTGCGGCTTACTCAGTTAGGTGAGAACGTGATCAGGGAGTGATTCTTCCGATCCTGGAGTACAGCGTATTAGAATTTATTTTAAGATAAGGGCGCCTTATACGCTGGAGCAAGCGATTTCAGAGATAAATAAATAAGTCTTAAATTCACAGTTACATTTATTTTATCTGAAATGTAGGGTACATTTTTTTAATACACCATAAGGTTTAAGCACTACTACTTAAAGTTCTATAGTAAATTTAATTATACATACAGTAGCTGAACAGTAGGTTAGTCACCACTAAACCTTCACCATCTGATTGTCCGGTTGCTGTGGAGGTTTGCTTCCCTCACATGGTGGCAAAGCGGTTGATCAGTCGCAGCAGAGACCTTCTATCCAGATCAACGGATATGTTGCATTAAATACTAAGATTCCAAGGAGGCAGTCACCGGAGAAAACTACCGGCTCCACATTGGTGATGGAGAGTCCCCGAACATCACCAACTTATATGGGTTGGGTTCACCATGATGGTAAAACCAAAAAGTTAAATTAGATAATTTAAGAACTAAAACAGAAAACCCTGCAACAAAGGCAACAAAAATGTGATTAGCACATGGCGAGTGAAATGTGCTCAATCATGAGAAGACAGCATTTGGATGAAATCCAACTTACCATGGTTCACAGCATGGGTTTACAGTACTATGTTGTTTATTTTAAAGCGGGCCATTAGCCCTCTCTTCCTTTTCCAACAATTTAGATAATTATTTTCGCCTTCACATGGTGGCTTGTGATACAGAAAAAGAAAGACCAAAAAAAACTGATTTACGTCATCTCAATCGAAAGACAGAGGCATCGACAGCCATTCAGCCAGAACTACGATAAAATATAATCGAATTAATCGATTATAAAAATACAAAGCAGCAAGAATGCTTACTGAGAAGTACGGAGGAAGACCAAACGACCCTTACGGTTTTATGTATAATCATATTGCATACAATAAAATTATTTAATAGGAAGTTGATATCAAACTTACAATTTTACAGATAATATTTTAAAACGATTCCTAATCGATCAAAAGATGAGAAGGAATTGAATAAGAAATCGATTACTTAACGATTTCTAGGACCTAGTGCTTCGTTCCGTTTCATGCTTTTCAATAAATATACTGGAAATCTGATGAGGTTAAATTTACCTGGTAGATTTAGATCAATCATATTCAATTACATTCACATCACTATCAATCGAATTAGACTTGTACCGATGCTACGTCCCTAACCTAACTTCTACTACCCTCATCATTTTTTATCCTCGATCCTATGGGGGTAAACCAATATCGCGTCGTGTCGTGTCGGCCATATTCACTTCCGATCTAGCCTGCCTACGCGACAGAGCCTTTGAGTCGAGCTCTCGTGTTCCTCATTTATCGGTCAAGTCATACCATCTTCCAAGTGATCGCCGCGAGTTTACTACTGTGATCACGAACTTTTGCCGTGGAAGGTCAAGAAAGAGTGAGACGCGCGTCCACTACAGCCAGCACGCGGGAGCAACGTCGAACCAGGTTAGCCCCCTAAAATCCCTCTTCTTTGATCGCCCATGTGTTGGTCCTTCGTCCCGATTCCCTTCATTTCCGTAAGCATCGGAACATAATTATTCAAAGTTCATCAATTGCCAAATCTATTTTTAGAAAATATTTTTTGCATACCTTCAATAGTTTTACAAAACTATCTTGGGGATTTCCATTTCGCATACTAGCAGCACTGAACATCGTTCAATTAAGCTGTCAACTGTCAAGTGTCAGTCATCTGTCAACTGACAATAATAATAACCTCTAGGAGTTTGTTTTGTTTATTTTTACTTGCGAATTAAAATAACTTTAATTATGTCGAATGATTTGAAAATAGCCACTGTTAAATTTAACCTGGCTTATGATTTCGTATGCGAACTTTATAAACTGGCTACAGTGCTTGTGCAAACCATTCCTACAACACCGCAGGAATTGAGTAAATTTCGTGTTCGTTTCGTTGATCTAAATCAGATGCGTGAACAGTTTGATACTAATTTTACGTTGTTAGTTGCTGCTTCACAGCCCGATGAACAGAGAGGAACTATAGAATCTTGCTTTACAACGTTTTACGAGAAATATTACTCAATTCAAAGTATTTGGTCTGACTTAAGTGTATTGAATTCCAAAACAACTAATGCTCCTGTGACACAAGAAGTAGTTTCCAGGTCTAGTTGCGAATCAAGTCGTTTTCATTTACCTAAAATTACATTAACACATTTCAAAGGCATTCACACTGAATGGCCCAATTTTATATCAATATTTGACAGTTTAATTCATCAAAACAATGAAATATCTTCAATACAAAAATTCCATTATTTATTGAGTGTTTTAGAACAAGAACCTCTTAACTTAATTTAACATTTAAGCATAACTAGTGAAAACTATGGTGTGGCCTATAATCTCTTACAGGAACGTTATGAAAATAAGCGCTTGATAGCCGACAAACATTTAGATTTGTTACTTTCAGTTTCATGTTCCAACTTAAAGAATTTAAAACGTTTTCTCAACACCTTAAAAGAAAACACACAAGCATTAAATACTCTTGGATTTGATGTCAATTCTTGGAGTTTTCTTTAATATCATATAATATCTAAAAAGTTACCGTTGGACTTAAGAACTAAATTTGAGTTTACTTTACAGCAAAATGAGATACCGCGTTTTGGTAACTTGTTGACATTTTTAGAACACAATTTAAGGGTTTTAGAAGTAACTAATTTCACATGTGTAAATAATAATCCCAAAGCATTAATTCCTCATGCGTCCACCTTACATGTAACTAATTCAACTTGCTATTATTGTAGTGGTGATCATGCAATCTATCAATGTTTAGAGTTTGAGAAACTGAAAGATAAGAAATTATTTTTAACTGAAAAAAGACTTTGTTACAACTGTTTAAGGCCACATAGTATTTCACAATGTTTATCTAAGCGTTGTTGTCAAGTATGCAAGAAACGTCATCATACAAAATTACATAATGAGTTTAAAGCAGCGGATTCCTTTGTGAAGCCCGAACCCTCCTCTTCGAAACAGGTGTTACTTAACATAGAACCATTGTCTACCGGCCTCTTAGGTACTGCTTTTGTTGGAGTCCAGGATGTTGATGGTCAGGTACATGTAGTTCGTGCGTTAGTAGATCCTGGTGCTCAATCATCTCTTATAACTGAATCTTTAGCACAGCAACTTCGACTGCGACGTCGTAAGTCCTGCGATCTGTTCGGTGTCGGTGAACACCGGCAAGCTACCCATGGAAGGGTAGATTGTTCAATCTTGTCACAGACGATTCCGTTCCTGGTTTGTCCACTGAAGCCATTGTACTTAAGCGCATCACGGGATATCAACCTGCAGCAATGGTCAATCCGATTGTGCCAGAGAAATGTAGCGACCTTCAGCTTGCTGATAAGACTTTCAACATTCCGGGTAAAATCGATCTACTTTTGGGTGTTAATCTTTTCAGTGACATTTTTAGCGGTCCAAAGTTAAAATTAGGTAATGGTTTACCTACAGCTCATTCAACCATCTTTGGTTGGGTCATCATGGGTTCGACCCCAGTGACTACAACTCAGTATCAAAATATTAGCCTACTTACCAACGAGTCTAGGTTACAACTTACTCTAAATTCTGGGAATCAGAAGAGTCTCCTTTGCCGCCGATTCCAGATTCTGATGACATCATATGTGAAAAGCACTTTGTTAACACACACAGTAGAGATCCCAATGGGAGGTTTGTAGTTAGGCTGCCGTTTAAGGTAGAGTCCTCTCAGCTTGGTGATACTCGGTTAATTGCGTTAAAACGGTTTCACAATTTAGAGCGTAAACTTATAAAAGAGCCTACACTTCGTGAGCTCTACATTCAATTTATGAAAGATTATGTAGAGTCTGGACATATGAAGTTAGTACCTTCTCATAGTGCGGTTGACAGATATTATATTCCTCATCACGGCGTGCTCAAGGAGAGCAGTAGCACTACAAAGTTGAGAGCTGTTTTCGATGCATCTCTACCCAGCTCTACCGGTGTTTCCCTCAATCAAATTTTGTTGTCAGGCCCTAAGCTACAACAGAATATCATTATAAGGTTTAGAACTTATTTAGTGGTCTTCACCTGTGACATCAAACAATGTTATCGAATGGTCAGGTTACATGAAGATGATCAGCGGTTCCAAACTATCTTCTGGCGCGAATCTCAAGATCAGCCGTTGCAGGAGTTCGAGTTAACAACCGTCACCTACGGCGTCACTAGTTCTGCATACCAGGCTATCAGTGTGATTCATGAGTTGGCGAATCTTAACGACTCTACATATCCTGAGGCCGCACGTGCCCTACGGGAGGACACTTTCGTAGACGATATCGTGACTGGGTGTGATACGCTAGAGGGTGCTAAGACGCTACAGCACCAAGTCACTGACTTGTTGGCTCAAGGTCGTTTCCTTCTTAGGAAATGATCTAGCAACTCTGGCGAGCTACTCAATGGTTTACCTGCAGATCATTATGAAACACCTTATCGATTCGAGGATTCCGGTGACAATATTTTCAAAATCTTAGGTATTGAATGGAACCCCTCATCCGATAACTTTCTCTATCACGTCTCTAACATGAGTAAGACTCTAACCAAACGAGGTGTTCTATCGAACATCGCTCGTCTCTATGATCCTTGTGGCTTTATCACGCCGGTAACATTTTTCGCTAAATCTTTTATGCAGCGTTTGTGGCTTTTAGAGCTGGGTTGGGACGATGCTCTCCCTTTCGATGTCCAGCAAACTTGGCTGAAGTTTGTTGACGACTTCAAATCTTTAAATCAAATACGGATTCCACGCCACGTTATGGGTGATCCTCATTCTAAATATCAACTTCACGGTTTCAGCGACGCATCGGAGCGCGGATATGCCGCATGCGTCTATATACGCTGTGAAAGCGGTGACGGTGACAGCGTTCAAGTTCATTTGTTAATCGCTAAATCTAGAGTCGCTTCAGTCAGGCAAAGGCAAACGATCCCTAAGCTCGAGCTCTGTGGAGCAGTCCTGTTGGCTCGCCTTATGGACCATGTGTGTAAAGTCTTGCAATCCAAATTAAAATCCATACCAATAATTGCATGGTGCGACTCTAGCATAGTGCTAACTTGGTTGCGAACTTCACCGCACAAGCTTCAAACTTTTGAAGGAAACAGAGTTTCCCAGGTTCAAGGCATCATTCCAAACGCTACCTGGCGGCACATTCCTTCACATCTCAATCCCGCGGATTGCGCGAGTCGAGGCTTGCTTCCTCGCGACTTAGTAGTTCATCCACTTTGGTGGAGTCCTTCTTGGCTCAAATCTGATTACAGTTCATGGCCTTCCACATGTCTACTTCTTGACCCTATGGATTTGCCAGGCGTGAAAGTAGGTCCAGTTGCTGCACATGTCGTGCAAACTGTCGACACAAAAACCCACACGGACTCTACATTTATATTTACTCCTCCTGTTGCTGCACACTTAGTGCAAACAGGCGAGACGGGACCGGATAAGCACTCTACATCGGCTGTTGCACCTTCCTTAGACGGAGTTGTCCAACACGTCATTGTAGAGTACAGCTCTCTATCCAAAGTTACACTAGTACTCGGTTGTTGGCTTCGTTATATGCATAATGTTCGCTCACCAAAGGATAAACGAGTAGGTAATTTGACGATATACGAATTAAAATCAGTGTTGTCAACTTGTATCAAATCGGTTCAATCGACAGCGTTTGCCGATACTATAAAATTGTTGCGTCAACGTAAGCCTATCAAGGGCAGCCTACGTCGCCTCCATCCCTTTCTCGATGATCTAGGTTTTCTTCGAGTTGGTGGGCGACTGGTCAACGCCAACTTGCCTTTCGATAGTAAACATCCATTTTTGTTACCTCAGTCGCATCCTTTCACAAATCTTCTCATCGATCATTATCATCAGCTCTACGGTCATCCAGGTCCTGCTATTTTAATGGCTATCCTATTGCGTAGGTATTGGATTGTGTCAGCTCGACGTGTAGTGCGGCACAGGATTTTTCAATGTCAACGCTGCTACAGACTAAAGGCGAAACCTATGAATCCATTCATGGGCAACTTACCTGCCGATAGAGTCACTCAAGCTAGGCCCTTCCAAAGGGTTGGGTTAGATTTCGCCGGACCGTTCAACGTCAAGGATTCCAGTGCTCGCAAACCTAAAATCTTTAAGGCTTACCTATGTGTGTTCATATGCTTTGCAACCAAAGCGATGCATTTGGAAGTAGTCTCCACCTTGTCTACTGACGCGTTTTTGACATGTTTAGATAGATTTGTTTCGAGAAGAGGGTTACCTTCTGACATATATTCCGACTGTGGCACAAACTTTTTAGGCGCACGCAACTATCTTAAGGATATTTATCTGCTTAAAGCTCAAATCGATAGAGACTCAGATAAAGTTCAATCTCATCTAGCATCTCATGAAATTCATTGGCATCTTAACGTTCCCTCGGGACCACATCTTGGTGGCCTCTGGGAGAATGCAGTGAAGTCTTCTAAAACATTACTCAAGCGTATCATAGGCAAACGTGTATTAACGTTTGAAGAACTAAGTACAGTGTTCTGCAAAATCGAATCTATACTAAATTCACGACCTATCTGTCCAATTGGTAGCGACCCAAACGATTTAGAAACTCTGACGCCGGGTCATTTTTTGATTGGACAACCGCTTCTTGCCTTACCGGAGCACGATCTAGAGCACATTGCTACTCATCGTCTGAATCGTTGGCAATTGCTACAGCAAATCACCCAACATTTTTGGAAACGCTGGCACAGCGAATATTTACACACGCTGCAGCAACGTGATCGTTGGCTAAAGCCTGAACGTAATTTACAGATGGGTGACTGGTGTTGTTGATGGAGCCTAATACACCTCCGTTACTCTGGAAAAAGGCTAGAATTACCCAACTCTATCCGGGGAATGACGGTATTGTCCGGGTCGTAGACATTAAAACAACCAAAGGAGTTTTCAAGCGTCCTGTAGCCAAGTTATGTCGCTTAATTCCCGAAACCTAGATATTTCAAAATTTATCAATTAATTTAGCATGTAAGTAACTAGAGTAAGATAACATTTACACTTTTTCAATCAGCTTTCAGTTAACTTATTATCAATTTGTCCGTTTCAATTAAAAGAGCTAAGCCGCTCTTTGGGGGGCGGTATGGTAGATTTAGATCAATCATATTCAATTACATTCACATCACTATCAATCGAATTAGACTTGTACCGATGCTACGTCCCTAACCTAACTTCTACTACCCTCATCATTTTTTATCCTCGATCCTATGGGGGTAAACCAATAAATATCGCGTCGTGTCGTGTCGGCCATATTCACTTCCGATCTAGCCTGCCTACGCGACAGGGCCTTTGAGTCGAGCTCTCGTGTTCCTCATTTATCGGTCAAGTCATACCATCTTCCAAGTGATCGCCGCGAGTTTACTACTGTGATCACGAACTTTTGCCGTGGAAGGTCAAGAAAGAGTGAGACGCGCGTCCACTACAGCCAGCACGCGGGAGCAACGTCGAACCAGGTTAGCCCCCTAAAATCCCTCTTCTTTGATCGCCCATTACCTATTAAATCGATTTTATTTCTAAAAAATGAATAAACGAAAGTTGTTAATAAAAACAATGCTTTGTTAAATAACTTTCTACCAAAACATCGAAAAGTGTTAGTGTTCCTTTTGGAACGGGTAAAACGTCAAAGAGACTTGTCAAGGCTTCTTGGCGGGAAAGTGAAGCGTCATGTCTGCAGTTTTGTTTTATTTTCTAACATTTGTGTTTTTTCGAATAATAATGTGAAATAATAGTGGATTATTAACCGTTAAGTGTTTGTGAACGTGCATGAGTGTTGGCAAATTAAACAAAACAGTACAACATCACTTTTCAAATTCTCTCAAGTAGTCCGCGTGAGACCTCAGTAAAGTCCCACATCTTTACTGAGGACTCAAGGGGTTTGGGGAACATCATTTATCATTCATCTTAATCACCACTCATTATCATCAAAGGAAAAATAACAAATAATAAACTAATGACTAGGCAGTATGGCTCAGACCTTAGCCTGTTCCTTCATGGAACAAATATATATAAAAAAAGAGACTTGTCAAACTGACATCTTCGCTAAAGTCACTGAGCAAAACCTTCAGAGCAAAAAAAACATTTCCTCATTTTCAAGAAATAACTTGATGTCCGAAGAAAAAGTGCTACAAGACTTACTAGAGAAGTAAATCCAAGACCATGTTGATCAGAATTACAAAATCTATAACAACATATTTTTTTCATTTAAAGACACTTAAAAAAAGAGTCGACAAAAGTTTGTATGGGAGTTCGCCAATGTCCTTTTGTTGGGAACAAATTACAAAATGGGAAATGTTGAAAAAAATCGATGAGCAGGATTTGACCCTGCAACCCTTCTTCTGTGTATTTGTGTTTAAATCAAATGTAGGTGACAACCTCTTTTATTCTGCCTCTCTTGCACCTCTCACGAATAATGAGTATCTAAATCTACGGTTCGAAAGACCATGTACTGAGAAGAAGCGACAATAAACTTAGGGTACCTCTTTCTATTTTCCCTTTATTTTACATCGCCTAAAATTTAAAAATAAATTTTGGAATAAATACCTAGAACTGTATTAGTAAATGTGTTTCATATTGTCGTACATCCTCTTGTCTGTAGCAAAAACATCTAGAGGTTGCTTAAACAATTGAAATTCTATTGTCTCCGGTTGTACAAGCATGCAACGTACATTTTATCTCAGAACAATAAATGCTTTAGTTATTGTTCTGAGCATTTTATTTTATTATTGACAATTCGGCAGATTTGAATTGACCTCATTGACGCGTATTATAATTTTACATATTTCACAAGTTCAGTTTGCAATTAGCCATCAAGAGCGCCGCGCTTACTAACTATCATTTATCATTTTAGACTTAACATTGTTAATTTGTTACTAAGTTCCTTTAATATATTATTTTCTATCACTATCAAGCAGTATCATTTATCAGTAGTTTCGGGGCAACCCGAACATTAGTCCTTCGAAACGGATGTTGCGCTGTTGTAATACCGGGGCAACCGGTATTACAACAACTGAGCCAATATTATGTCATGTTGTCTCACATTAGTAGGGAAGCTAAAGGGAAGATCTTCCTCCGAGCTCGGTGGTATAGCTCGGGGACTGAAGTCCAACGGATGTTAGTTTGGAGGTGCTATAATATGTTTAGAGCGAAAGAGATGGTGAAACTTCGCTACCGTGATGCAGGCTTCCCATACTATTTGATCGTTGTAGTATCGCGACGTCGTTGGTATGCGTTTGTGGCGCCATCTGTTGACACGGTTGAGAAGGTGTTTGCTTCGTGTCGAATAATGTGCGGCTTGCGATAGGTGGCGCCGCCACACTATCTCATAGCATGCTATCTTATCTTATACCATCTTACATTGTACTATCTTATCTCATTTTATCCCTACGTTTCAAATCGTAACTCATCGTAGACAGTAGTAAGGCTGCTTTAACAGCGACTTAATTATTCGAAACGATGCCAGGCAACGCCTCAGGCCGCCAGTTAAGAAAACCTCTTCCATGAAATTATCTGTCCCCGGCGGATAAGTCTATTAATTTTTTTGCAGACATAATTGCGTTAGTGAGAGATTGAACCAGCTGAGATTGAAATGGGAAACATTGGTAAATCTCGCTTCGAGGCAACAAGTTTCTTAGCTCAGCCGTGATGTAAAAAAAAAGAAGTAAAGTACATCAGGGCTAAGGAAGCATTATTGGAATCAAGTCATCGCTACAGTTGATGAGTATTGGCTTAATCGCCACTCTTGCCAGTTGCGGGTTGGTGATTTGGATAATCTAGGGTTACCCTACTCCGGTTCTAACAAAATGAAAAAAAAACTTTATTCGTCCTAAAAAAGGTGGCAACCCTAGATGAAAGTGCAGTCTTTAGTCTGGTAGTCGCCTTTAACGACACCCTAGGGGAGAGATGGGTATATGTAGTATTATAAGAATTTAAACTGTCGCGTTGCATTTGCATTAAAACTATTTTAACGGGACCTAACACTATTAATTTTGTAAGTAAGAACATATCTACTTACTGCTTGACGTTTTGGCCGCGATGCTGCGGCCGTGGTGACAAGCAGGTAGTTTTATTTTAATGAACCGCTAATACAGCATAAAATTACCTCATTACAGATTTACACCTCATCTCAGTAATCAGAATCAGATCAGTGGCTGTTCTTAACTCACTGCTTCCTTTTAAATTCACCACGCTCCAGATGCTGTTCTAATTAATGGTCACTAATCAACGTTGAGCTCATCTATCTCGGAATCTAATCAGACTATCATAGTATCATATTATATAGCTGTATTTATACAAAATTAAGTTTAAATAGGATCTGTTGACCGTTTATGTCTAGTGGTTAGATCAAGAGTGTCAGATTAAGATGACCGCGTTAAAATGTTGGTGTTATTTTCATGTTTCGACAGTGGAGATAAAATAGTGTTTTTGATTGTGGCTGAGGATTCCTAGAAAGGTTTTTCCACTTTCAGATTTGTCACTTACCATGTGTGATGAAGCCATGAAGGACCTTTTTTTAACTAACTCATAAAATACATACATAAAATCACGACTATTATCCCCTAAGGGTTAGTCAGAGACTAGGTAATGAAGACATCAAAAGCAGTCCTCTACCATAGTCCACTTTTTACCAAATAGCGACTGCACATATGAGCCCATCGCCGCTCTATGCTGTTGGGTGTGTACAGTCTTTAGTCCGTTAGTCGCCTTTTACGACACCCAAGAGAAGAAAGGGGTGGTAGTATTCTTTCACCGCTACGTGACACGGCCAACCTACATAAAACAGTATTCTAGGACATAAACACAACACATTAACAATAAGTTACTAACCAAAATCGTTGAGCCGCACCCAACATGACGTCACGGCACGACAACCCATTTCGGAAGGACTACCCGCTTCGGAAAACTTACAACAGACAATACTACCCGATGCCAGCGCGAATACTAAACAATACTAGTTTAAGCGTGAGTTAGTCATGCCTCTGGCTTTACGGACAGTGATTATGCTCGCCGTGTCACTTTAAATGACATAGTAATTGTAGGTGTTACCTACCGTGGAAACTTGCCAAGTTACTTGTGAAGTTTAGGCTGTATTCAATTCTAGGAGGCGGGAGTTTAATAGCGATCGGGTTGTGTTAGTTCAGAATTGGTTGGACGCGCAGTATATTGTTGTAAGCTAAATGTCATGCAAGTTTGTAAAACAGCTTATTTCGACGGTCCCGATTAATAACGTCATATCTGCAAAACAACTATCTCGTAGATATAACGTTATTCTTCGGGAACGTCGATTTAATTAGATCTGTCGCCATTCTGTACATTATGCTGTAGGTACCTATATGTTATTGCCCATGTCTTAGGTAACTTTGTCGCGTAGCGTCTCTTCCCTTGGGTGTCGTAAATGGCGACTAACAGACTAAAGACTGAACATACATCCAACAATATAGAGCGGCGATGAGCTTACCACCTGTCACGCTAAGCACAGTCTCTATTTGGTGAAAAGTACTATGTTAGAGAACTTCTTTTGCTGTCCTCATTGAGTAGTCTCCAACTAACCCTTCAGGGACAGTAGTCGTATTTACGTGTATGACTCAGGTATTCCCAGTGTGGGACCCATATCCATTGCGTGCAGTACTTTGTATTACAAACATGATTGAACTTAATTAAACTTTGTGCTTACCGACAACTGTTTATATAATTTGTTTTTGTATTTTTCTGTTTGGACTCAACATTGTGTTCTCCGGCCCCTAATATATATCTCCCTATACAAAAACACTGACAAAAGAACACCCAAAAAAATAACATGCGTCCTGAAATAACACAACTATGTTCACGTGAAAGGTATTTCAATAAGTCGTCAATAGCCCGCTAGCGAGAACATCTTTACAGTCTTCATGTTTTTCTATTAGGCCAGAGGAGGTTTAGGATAACAGTCTCCTTTAATGTAACTGTACCGAATTATATGTACACCTTCGAGCACATAAAAACTATGTAATCTTAACCTCCTTGGAAAGTTTTAACCTTCTTTGTTAAGTTTTCGTGACGTAACTACCCGGCAACTGCGCCATCTATATTTTGCTGTTCTTCATGCGAAGGCTGATTTGAATGTTAACAGCATGAGGGGTGATGGGCCACAACCCACCACGCTGGCCCGATTCGGGTTGGTCTGTTGGTCTGTTGTCAATGTGGGAGGCCTTTGCCCAGCAGTGGGACGTTAATAGGCTCATGATGATGATGATTTGAATGCTTCTTCTTATGCTCGTGAACGCTTGCCTTTGATCTAAATTAACTGTTTCATTTATCTCAGTATTCTACCTTTATCTCATTTATCTCTGTATTTATCTCTATCTCATTTATCTCAGTACTCTATCTCTATCTCATTTACTTTAGCCCCTTGTCTGTCACGAAAACTCCTAGAGGTTGCTAACAAATGAATTTATATTGCGTGTGGTATAACGACAGCTGAGCTCGACGTAGCCATCACTTGTATACGCTCAAAAGCTCCCTATATCGCCAAGCGTCCTTCCGCATGGGTCCCTAGACAAAACGACAGCCATAAAACAACTTCGGATAGCAATTTGATACAACCGCCGAGCGCTAGTACGCGGCAGCGTCTCACAGGGGACCGGTTGTGCTACTGACGAATTTAAAAGCTAGACTTTGTATTATTGCTGTTTTGTAAGATACTACTGGCTATCGCACTCTTGGGATGCGATGAGCTGTGAAAATAGAAAAATGCTAACGTTGAAAGTTGTAGGAAGCTGGCTTTTGTCACTAGCCGATTCATAATAAACATAGAATGTTAAAAAAAAACGAAAAATCACTACTTTATGTTAGGAAACGAACACATCCTCCGCATTCCGGGCGGCAGCGTTGATAGTAGTATTTTTATCAAAGTACGAAACTTCTTCGAGTTTATTTGAGCGTTTTAACGCAAATAATAAAATATTACATACTTTCAAGAGTAGAGTCAAGTAATGTGGTTGCTACGCCGTAGTCATATGACTACGAGCTACGCTGTCCAGTGACAGCGTAGCAATACTACGGCCAAATTTGAAAATGTTCAGAAACAAATTATTAACATTCCTTTGTGTAAATATTAAGTGTTACTCGGATTATGACTTTTTCTTGACAGATTTACGAGAATACTTCTAAAAACGGTGCTATTCTTTCAAATCATAAATGAGACAAACTAGATATTAGCAAAAAGAAATGACAGTTAAAAATACATTTGCACTGCTTTCATTACTAATCTGAGATTTGTACAAGCACTATTAATCGAATTTGTCAAAGTGATTTATTGCAATTAAGTATACAAAAAAGGCTTTTAATACCTGCATTAGTATTTAGAGCTAATAACTTAATTACCTTTTACAGGTACTGCAATATTGTTTACAAGTGTAATAAAACAATTTTGTTACACTTGTAACGTCACGCCGCGAGTTTGCCGTAGTATAGTGCAATAATTCCGGGTAATGAAATATTTTCCGGTATATTGTTAATTTTGAGACCACACAGATTTTGGATATCTG